>VZSF01003418.1:4016-17820 GCA_013398295.1 Chionis minor
TTAAGGGGAATTTTCCAGGTGGTTTTGGGTTTGGTTTTTTTTTTTTCCCCCCTTGTTGGTCCATAAATGTATTACATCGAAATAAAGGAGTGGTGGTGGAGGAGGAGGAGGAGCAGCTGGAACAAAGCACGTGCCTGGGGCAATGAAAATCGCATGCGCAAGGAAAATAATCCTGGTGATTTCTGAGGCCTGGACAGTCCTGCATCCCGGAGGAAATTTTTAAAAATCCCCAATAAAATTACACAAAGAAAAACCCTCTTGATCTCAGCCATTAGTTTTTCTGAGAGCTGGCGTGGAATTTTGTCAGATCTGCAGGACGGGCTGTGTTGGGGATATGTGTCCAAGGATGAGTCCGGCGGAAGTTACATCACTGGAAATGGGTGAAGTCAACAGGAATAGCAGTTAATTTCCCTTTGCTGAGGTTTATGGAAAACTTTCTCTTGGTTTCTTCTTTACTTCTTTTTCGTGCCCCAAAGAATGGAAGTTTTTGGGTTTAACCACAAAAGACCGGAGTGGCCCACACGCTGTGTTGATGGGAGGGAGGGGCGCTCCCAGTACTGTGTTACTGCAGGGGGGGGAAAAGCACCGTTTGCAGAATTGAACCCAAAACGGCTCTTTTGCCTCCGTGCTGAAAGGTCTGGTGCGGAGAGATGCCGGCAAAGAAATGGGAAGTGTGTTACTCGCGATGGATTCACAACCGCGGTATCGGAGGAAGCGATGGGGCAGGAGGGGTGCTCTGCCCCGCCGATGCCCACACCGAGCATCGCCCCCAACTGGCGCCGGAAGAGCGGTGGGATGCGGACGGATGGACGGCAGCACCAGAGGAAAAGGACGGATGGTTGGACATAGATACACAAGGACAAGGGGCTTCGGGAAGGGAAGAGTCTGATTTCAAGAAGCCAAGGAACAAGCAGAAACCACAGTAAAGCTGTTCTACTTAAAAAAAAAAATAAAAAAAAAAATTCCCACCGCGTACTTCCATAAAATCTAGTACCTCTGGGTTATATCCTCTTCACATTCTGTATTTCCAGGCGAGTGAGGCTGTGGCAGACGCCTGGCGCTGTGGGCACGTGTCGTACACGTGTGTGGACGTGGCAGACGTAAGGCAAATAATGGGCTTGAGAAGCTGGGCGCACTCAAGGGAGACACAATAAAAACCCCCTCACACTAGAAAAGAGCTGGCACTTTATTAACATTTTGTAACTAATAAATACATTACCGACAGCCAATAAATTATTACAATAACTAATGCTCTATTAAACCAATGGACAGTCACTCTTCGTACAAAATTACAGTTAATACAGTTTGGGCCATCAAACATGCAGGAGAAACGATTCAGCGGGAAACCAGCAAAAGGAAAATCGTGGTGGCCTCCGGCGATCCTTCGGGATGAAACATGGCAGGGAGCGGGGAGCCCGGAGGCAGGGTGATGGTCACTGTTCCCTTGTTGAGCTGAAGGAGGGGAAAGGAGGGGGGGTGGGGAAGTAGGGCTGAGGATGTTAAATTAGGGACCGGGCTACTTAATGGGGAAACGGCTGGTCTTTAAACAACTGTATTTGCTCACCCAGTGCCACCAGGTTGTTCCAGCACTGGAAAAGCTGGCGAGACTGAGGCAACGCTGGAAATGGTGTTGTTGCTGGCTCTGATCTCCTCTCCCCACCTGGAGCAGGGGGATTAGTGCTGGAGCCGCTTGCCTGCGCTACAGGACAGTCGGGATTTGGTCCCGACGTTCACTTATTTCCAAGGCACTGGGTGGGCGAGGGGCCGGGGCAGCGAGCGTCGGGCTGGCTCCCAGCCCTCCACCTCCTCCCCAGATCGCTCCTTCCCATCCCTGCTGCACCCGAAAACTGCACTCCGAGAGACGGAGATGTTTTTAGCCTGTTCCCCTACCTGCCTCCCTGCCCTCTCCTTCCGCGGCCGGACACCAGCCGGGCGGCTCCGGTCCTCCTGCTCCTATTAACACATTGGCGTTTAAGAGTGGCACTACGCTCCTGCTCGCTGGCTAGCCTTTGCAGCACGGATAACGGATTCCCAGTCCGGACACGAGCGGTCCTGCGAGAAGTCCCTTTCCATAGCCGTGTTCTCAGCGTTACGTTTTATATAGGCCACGCACCTATATCTGTCAGCATCAATTATCTGGTGTCACTGCAGGAGCTCAGAAACAATAACGTGCGCTCAAGTCTCGGGGCGCTTTGGGAGTGTTTCCGTCTGCTCCTTCCTCCGGGGAGGTGGAGGCAGGAGCATGGTCTGCTCCTTCTGTGCCGCCTGGACCATGTCTCCGCCTTCTCGCGCGCGCACCGGGGACGGAAGCGCGTGGTGGTGGGTGTGGGTGGCGCGGGACGATGCCGGGTAGCACCATCTCCACTGACCTCACCTCAGTTCCGTAACCGGTGTTTGAGTCTCCCCGGAAACGGCTGTGGAATTTTTGGTTGTAAGCCTGAAGACAAACCTGGCCCATGACAAAGACACAAACACACTAGTACTAAGCTTCTCTAATCAACTTGACAAACGGTCAGCCTTGTTCCCAGGAACTCGACAACTCTCCCTGGCTCCAGATTATTTTTTTTTTGGCCACAGAATCCTCGGACGCGTCGCACAGGCTAACAGGGCAGGGTTGGTCCCTTTTACAGCACGGACTGCACAGTCCCCCGGCGGGTGGCGTCTGCCGGTGAGGGGCTGCCCCATGCTTTGCACCGGGATGTCCTGGCGAGAGGACACCTTCTACATCTCACCCTCACCTCTCGGAGATTGCGTTCCTGGCCTGAGAACAAAGTCTGTTCCCTTGCAGGCAAGCGCTGGGCTCATGCCACAATAGATTAAAACCACCAGATAGATTTTAATGTGCATTACAGACTCCTCTCGTTAATACTTTTAGTGTCCCGTAAAACAAAAATCCCATCTACTGAGAAGGCACGGCAGCCTCCTCCCAAGGATGCTCTCCTCTCCATGGAGGGACAGGTTGGCTGGCCAGCCAGGAAAGCCAGCCGAAGGCAAGCTAATTCTCGTGCAAAACTCCTAAGAAAGATTTAGTTGGAAGAAATTTCCGGGCGGCGGTGGTGGGAAGCCGACGGAGCCCTGGCTAGAGCCGGCCAGGGCGCCACGGGAGGGCAGGGGCGGCAGGGACAGTCCGCTGGTAGCAGACGGAGGGGCCAGATGGCCTCGGCGAGCGGTCCCGCTGCCCTGCCGTAGGTAAGAACCAGAGTGTGAACTCTGTTTGCTAAAGCAAAAAAAAAAACAACTCAAAAAGCCCTGGCCTTTGGAGTCTGTGGCTGGATTTTACCGTGTGCTTTCCCAGTGCGTGTTTATTGCTAGCTCTCCTAACGAGCCCGGCTACCGCGTCCACCCAAGGAGCACGGCGCTCCACGGATTAACCCGGCAGCCTCATCTCCAGCCTCATTTCAAGGCTTTCCTTCTACAGGTTTCTCTGTTCCACTGAAAATGTCGTTTAACTACAGGAGCTGTTTGCGGTTTTTTGGTCTCATGGCTCCACACACGGCCGATGGAGCGAGCCGGGGGTGCGGGGAGGACACACGGAGGCTTCCTTCTTTCTTTTTTTTTCCACTGTCTGAAGCTCATTGCGGGTTGCTAACGCTGCTTTCAACACCGCGCCCCTCCGGCGCTGCTGCTGGGCAAGTGACCCGAATCATTAAAAACCTCCTGCACCCCAAAAAGGGCATTTCTTGCCCATTCCCACCTTAGCTTTGGCGGGGGGTATGCGTAGCTGTCTCAATTCCGTGAATCACTGTGCTTTTAAAGTAAGTCCCCCGCGCCCCCAGGAAGATTTCTGTGGCATCTCCACCGGTTGTACCATCCCTGCTGGGCAGTGACGGCAAATTCAACACAACTCAGGGGCCTCTGAGGGTCTGGATTCGGGGCGTTGCGACTGCAAAGCGCATGGGGCTATGAAGAAGTGGGCTTTGGAAAGCCGGGCAATGCATTCCAAGGTCTCCTTTTCCAGGCAACCGCTGCAAGGATTGCTGGGGTTTAGAAAAAGCACAGGGCAAAAGATTGCCTGCAGAAGGCACGTCTGTCAGAAAAGGCTTGGGAGGATGCAGAACGCCAGTGGTGAGTAATGCTTTGGCAGGCGTTCCGGAGACAAAAATCTATACACGGCCATCAAGCAGGAGAAACAGTAGTGTTTAACACTGGAAGCATCTCATCTTCCAAACGCCGTTTCCAGCCTTTGTCAGCGAACGCTCACGACACTCTCACGAGGGAGGGAATGTCAGCGGCGGCAGCTGAAATGAAGCTCTAGACAAACAATATGCCAAAGAAAGGAAATGAAAGGAAAGGCTCTGTGTGTCAACATTTCCCTCTCTTTTTCTCCCTGTGGAGCACCAGCCATTGGTTCTCACCAACGTGCCGAGGAACCAGCCGGAGCTGCGGAGGGGCTGGGGCGGGAGGGGGTTTGGACCTCCCAGCCGGAACGGCTAGGCACGGGTTGCCTGAATCCAGCCCAGAGCGTGGCAGAAGCTTACTGAGCCGGAACTGGTGACCCGTCTGCATTCAGCAGGGTTTGGGGTTGCGTTAATTTAAATTGTCTTTGGCAAAATATCTGCATGCGCTTTATGCCGGGAACTCCTGAAGCTTTGGCTTGGTGCTGCCTTCACCGGGAATAGCTTCGCTCGGATAAAACGTCGCCCGCAGCAAGGGGTGGGAATGGAAAACCTCCAGCCTTGTAGTGCTGCTGATCAAATCCTTCTGAAACAGCTTAATCAAGACCTGCCTCGCTGCCAGCGCAAGCCGTGGGGGCAGCGCTGTGCACAACCCCAGTGCTTCACTCCCGCTCCGGTTGTCACTGGACACTCGACGCACACAACGTAACCAACATTCGGCTTCTCAGCCCTCACTTCGACACTCACCGCCCACTTGAACACCAGGTGTTACCGGTGGGGCTTGGTCACCTGCATGGGACAAGCGCCTGGGAGCATCCCCCGTCCCTCTGCATCCTGCCGGCTAATTCCCTGCCGCCCGTCTGGAGAAGCAAAGCGAGGGACTGGACTGATTCAATGACCCCCCAGCTTCCACCTGGAGTAAAATGCCCTCTGAGATGAGCAGAGCGCATGCAAGCAGAAAGCTCGGCTTGGGGTGGCGGGGGGAGTTTGGCGGGGGCGGATCTGAATCCCACCTATTTCTTTTTCTCATCTCCTATTTACGCACTGAACTCCTCTTCCTGCCAAAACCAAACGGCTCGGTTGCATTTTACTGTCATTCCCTGGGCTTTAGTCTCCAGGGACTAGAGCTCAACACGCACCTACATCTTCTCAGGGCCAGGGCAGGCGGCTGGTCCCTTCCAAGGAACCAGAGAACGGGGCAGGTGCTTCCCGCTGAAAATCCTTTCTTTGAAAATCCTTCCCATTGACCCTGCAAATCCTAAGCTAAACCAAACACAATTAAATGCAGAGGCCTTGCCGTCAGCGTTCCTTTGGTTTATTGGCGTACCGCAGAGCCTGGCGACATTAAATGGAGCTGGGAGAGGGGCTGGGACCTGGGAAAACAAGACGTGGGGGTGGGATGTGGCGTGAGGAGCAGAGAGGGGCTCCTGGCTCTGCTGGCTGGCCGGCTCCTCGTGGGAGCTGACGCCGTTGGAGGTATTTTAAGGCTGAGGCGGCGAAGAGAAAGGTGGGCAATCCCTTGGGGCAGAGCGGGGGACGCGGAGACCTGGCGTTACCGCTGTTAGTGTCCAGCAGAGCAGCTGTGGGTCCTCGCTGTACAGTACTAACTACAGTTTTGTAATTTAAGGCGATCCGGGGGGTTCCTGGCGCAGCTGCCAACCCGGCCGGGCTGTGCGCTGGCTAGGTGGGCGAGAACCACCTTGTTCTCCTCCACGGACCTCCCCTGTTGGCCCCGCGGCACTCCCGCTCGCATCCCTGGCTGGCGTTTTGTCATGGACGTCCCACAAACACTGGTCCCAGCGGAGCACAGTCTCCGATGGGGACTCTCCTCCACCTCCCAGGTGCCCTCTTCTTCCTGTCCTCCCTGCTGCCTCAACCTGCCTACATCTCCCTTCTGCAACTTCTGTCCCAAATTGTGCACCACCCCCTCCCCAAAACTTACCCTGCCGGTCCTCTCTGTCCCGTGCCACCATACCTGCCACTTCCCCTGCCTCCCCTTGCCTCTGGGCTGTGCTGCTTTGGGCGCTCCTGGATGGACACGGCGAGAAAAGAGAGATTGTCCCTCTCAGGCATGGCACTGGAGAAAGCTCAGGCCTCCTGAGACCTAAAAGACAACCCCCAGCCCGGGCTCCCAAGAGAGGACAGCTGAACTTGTGGCTGGCCTGAAAAGACTCATGTTTTCCACGATCATGTACTTTTTGGAGGGGCAGAGAAGAGGCAGGGATCAGCGTTGCCTACCTGCCCCCAGGTGCCATGCTGAGTGGGACCTCAGCAGGGGCTGTCTCACCCAGCCACCAAACAAGTTTTCGGGGTGGACTTCTAAGGGTCCCTCCGTGCTCCCAGAGGTGACACCCCACCTCTCACGCTCCCCTCTGCCTTCACGCCAAGAAGGTGATGGCAGATGGATGGCCACATCTACCTTAGCCCAGCTTTGTTTGTCCCCCCACGTTTTGCTGTGCTGGGTGCTACCCTTGTCCTTTCCTCACGTCTTCCCCTGCCCTTCCTTCCTCCCTTCCTTCCCTCTCTTCCTTGCGCTTTTCCGTCCTACTCCATCGCTCGTCTCAAACCAGCTCCCCGAGCCCTCCCTTGCCACGACACGGCCGGTACAAACCATCCCTTCCCGCTTTAGATACTGGGAAGAGATGCCCTGACTGGAGACCCCAAACCTGGAGCTGTCTCCCCTGGAGACCCAGGCAGGAGATGACACAGGCAAGCCACCCGCTTCCGCTCGGCCAAGGAGGCTCCGACTGGAAGGTCGGGCTGCTCAAGGGTGCGTAGACACCCAAGGTGTGATGACGCGCTGCAAGGCTCCTGCAATCCTGCTCCCACCCGAGCACGGGGGGTGTTTCCCAAAGCACCTCCCTGCCTTTCAGCTACTCCAAGGTCAAACCCTGCCTGCAGGAAGCCAGGGCTCAATATTTTTTGGTGCACCCCAGCGTTTTAGGGCCAAAGTCCGGGAAGAGACGCCGCCTGCTCGCAGGAGCATCGGTTGCGCCGAGATCCCGAGGCTGGGAGGTGCTTTGGGAAAGGCGGCTGGGTAGCCAGGCCGGCATCCTCACCGGGATGCCCCCGCGCGCAGGGTCCCCCATCAGGACGCCGTCCTCAGGGACATCCTCGCTGCCCAGGCTCCAGAGGTCCGAGCCCGGCTGCCACCGCCCCGCTCAGCCCAGCAACTCCACGGCACCCGGCGAAGCGCCTCCGAAACACATTACTGAAACCACTAGACGTATTTTAACATTAATTTTGAAACACTTGAGGTAAAACTGTTACCGGCGACGAATGCTTTTAGACCAAGGCTTAGTAGGTTTTGTTACTGTGTCCCTCTTGCTCAGACACCAGCAGAACTCGATATGGCTGTTTCACTTGTTCAAATAGCTGTCTGAAAAAAAAGGAGAATATACAAATTCAAGCTGCGGCGGCTGCGTTCGACACCAACCCCTCAGCTTTGGGGGTAGGAACTGGAGCCGTAAGGTACCCTCAAAACGATCATGTTGTATCTAGCACTTCCCGAAGAAATAGCGTTTTAAAAAAAAAAAAAAAAAGATAAATAACCAGGAGAATTAAAAACATCCCTTAATTTCAAGGAAAAAGAAAAACTTTCGGTTCCAAACTACACTGCTGCTGACCAGTATATTAAGGCTTTGATTTTTTTCTTTTTTTAAAACTGAAGTATTTTTGTCTTTTGGCAGCTGAAATGCACTTTGTGGGAAATGCGTTAGCTCCCTCTACAGCGCTGTGAATTGGAACGGAGGAGTAGAATGAGGCAGCAAGGGAACGAACCAAAAATAAACCAAACCAAAACAAAAGGGGGCTGGGGAAAGCAGAACTTGCTGCAAAGTTTTCTGGGACGGGAGGAGGGATTTACGTATTTCTTCCTCATCATCTTCTGAGGAGGGAAAAAAAAAATAAGAAAGAGAGGGGACCTGTCCGGGGGACCGGAGGATACTCCCGGCGGGCGCGAGGAGGGAAGGGGAGGAGAGGGCTTTAGTAGAGTCCGCATCCCCGCAGGTTGTTGGCGATGATGACATCCGTGACGGCGTCGAAGACGAACTGGATGTTGTTGGTGTCGGTGGCGCAGGTGATGTGAGTGTAGATCTCCTTGTTGGGGGACTTGTTCTTGCTCTCGTACTGAGCCTGGATGTAAGCCACCGCCTCCGTGAAAGAGTTGGGGCCTGTAAGAGAGCCGAGACAAAAAGGAAAAAGAGTGGGTTAAAGCCATCCCGTAACTCTCAACCCGTGGGGTGCCTGCGAGCACCCCGTTGTAGGGACATGGGGGGCTCGTAGGGGGCCGCTGCAACCCAGCCCCTCCGTCCCCACCTCAGGGACAGGCACTATTACCAGCCAGGAGTGCTGCAAGGGAGGAGCTGCTCTCCAACTGTCAGCTCAGCTGCATTTTTATTCTGAGTTGCTGTTTATAGTCTATAGAGATGAAATGGATGAGGGAGCTGAGTGTGAAGCAGGCTATGATGGGAAAACCAGAAGAAATTCCACATAATACTGACAAAAAAGAGAAAAAAAACCTGCCAGGAATGCGGTAAGTGCTTCACCTGGCGCAAAGGCTCAGCTTTTTCCTTTTTTAGATTTTTTTGATTATAGCTTCAGCTTTTGATGGAAAAGAGGAGCTAAAATGTCCATGACTTGAGGGCAGCATTGGCAGCCATGCCCTCCTTTCGCTGAATCACTAGGGGAAAAGAACACAAAGAGACCCAGCCTCTGTCACAGGGCCAAGCGGGGTTTTCTCAAACAAAACACAAAAAAGCTAACACAAAAAGTCCCTCTTTTTGAAAAACCAGGATCGCGGCACGCTCTGCTAGAGCTGCAGATGAAAATCCTGCCACGAGGAGTTTCTTGTTCGTGTGTATGGAGATGTATAGAGATGTCTGTGCCACACCTTATTAGCCATCGGGTTTTGTGTTAAAAAAAAAGCTTCGGCGCGGTCATGCGAAGGAGCAGATCCTCTCTCCGCTGGCCAGCCTTGGCGTGGCTCCCACACACGGCTCCGCTCGGGCACTTGCTTGGGTCCGATAACTCCGGGTTCTCTGGCTGGCCTGGGATGCAGCCTTCCAGTGGAGCCGCTGGAGAGAGCCACTGTCCCTGCGCCCCGGAAACGCTGCGAACGCTCTCGGATCCCTCCACGAAGCTTTACTGGTGGGAAACGCTGTTATCTGGGAGAGAGAAGCTCACTTGGGCTTGCGATTTGCTGTGGCTGAAGGCAGCTGACGTGGGAAGTGACTCGCACTCACGTCTCCGTGCATCGCGAGCCGAAGACACAAGCTCACGGAGAGCAGGAGCCTTGAGAACGTGCTTGAAGTGAGACAAGCAAAGTGTTTGCTGGGAGCAGGTTCTTGCATGAAGACCTGTGTAAAGAGTTTGGGAAGAGACCCGCGTGCTGCGCCACCACCAGGAGGGGACTTTGTGCAAGGGCAACTGGTTGTTCAAAGGCATGAGGACATAGATGCTGGATTCCTTCTGGGAGAGCAGGGAACCACTAACGCCGGCTCAGTTTAAAACATGGATTCTGCTGCTGCTTTGCTAAGTATTGTGGATTAGCTAAAAGCATGAGTGAATTAAGGGGATGGAAACAGTCAGTGCTCCAGCAAACAGCAAGCAAATTTGCGGATGCAGTCTTCTAATAACTCTCTGTCGGCAGAACTAATGGGCATCAGAAACTTCATTACATTAAAAGCATTTTGTGGAACCGACTTGTGACGTTGGAAGTCTGCTGGATTGATTTATAGGCTTTCATCAAATAATTCTTCTTAACTTCAGGGCAACTTTCTAATAATGCTGCTTTTTCACAAGGCCACAAGGGCTTCTGAGCCGTGGCCAGTAAAAGCAGGGGCGAGCAAGCTCCAGTGTTTCCTTGGGTCTAAAGTCCAGCTTAATGGTAGCGTGAGCCATCTTCCAACTTCTAATGGCAGTGCTGAAGGCCTTGGGGCGAGATATTCTTCACTTCTGATTCCGATCCCTGTCGGATCAGTGGAATAACTTCCAGCCTTCAGGCTTCCAGCTCTTTCCGATGGCAGGAGAGTGAAAAGAGGCCTGTGGAGGGTCCCTGGCATTATGAGAACTCCCATCTCCCAGAACAGCACCTCGAAGCAATTTAGAGCATCTTTGGGGTCTTCTGAGATACGGAGAGGACTGGTTTGGGTCACCTGGAGCTGAAGTGCTCCAGAAACACGCTGTATTTGTTTTCCTCTGCATAGTCAGCTTAGCTACGTGTGTTGCCCCCCGGCACAGAACCCCTCTCTTGGGCTGGGATAGCTTGGGAAGGAAAAGATCTGTCTAAAACAACATCCCTTCCTGTTCTAGTCTCCCTGCCATCAGCAATATGTAAGTGGGGTTACTGGGAGACTTCAGTGAAGATCCACAATACCAGGTCCATGAAATGCCATCAGGAAGGAGTGAAAGGTGCAGGTTTGCTTCATGGAGGAATGGGAGAAAAGAAGATGGCGTGATAGAAATCTTACAGTATTACAGAGGCGCTGCTATAAAGAGGATGGTGATGAGCTGCTCTCCAAGCCATCCAAAAGATGGCAAGCAGCAATCTAATTTGCAACCATCCAAATCTGGGGTTGGCACTATTGTGTTGCAGCTTTCAACGGTAAAGACTGTGAAATTTCCATTATTAGATCTTTTCAGACAAATATGTCAGGAATATGTTGGTTCTGTCTGGACCAAAGAGTTGAGGGGATAGCTGAAATGTGTTGGTAGCGACAAACATCCAAACCTTCCCCGGAGAGGAAGCCTGCACGTGTTCTTCTGAATTCAGATGGAGTCGTTCAGCTCCATGGTCATAGACCACTCAGCCCGAAGCAGCAATGATGGATCGCTTTTGCCTATTCACAGTGAAAAATCAAGTGCTTGGAGATGGGAAGCTCTGGTTAATAATTTGTTGGCCTGCCCAGATATTTGACACTCTTGGTACTCTCGGTTCACAACTATGTTTCCTGACAAAGACATCTGCTTCTCTGTCTGTCAGCTTGATTCATCTGGATGTCTCCGGTGAGCTTAAATAATTCATGACGATAAAAGTTTATTTTTATGCTGTCTCGGAATGGTAATGAGGGTTTGTGGAAGCTGGCAAGATGCAGCGGGAAGCGGCGGGGTGCAGCTGCAGCCTTCGCACGGGTGATGGATTCTCATCATTAACAGGTCAGACGCCAGGCAGCCAGCAGAAGCGAGGGCTTCTCGCGCGCTGCCCTGTTGCAGAGTCTCCCAAGTGTCACCGAGGTCTCCTTCTCCCGAGCCGAGCTCAGGGCACGGCTGGCTGCGGCTCTTCTCACTCTGCACTGTGGGATAAGAGGCGTCCACGAGACGCCATCCCACCAGGGATAAGGTGGCCAGTCCACGAGGAAATCAAGCGCCTGGTTCGCTCTCTGCGTCTAACTGGAAGTGCTTCCATGTCCAGGTGTCGGCGAGCCTGAAAGCGAAACTGGGGGACCTCCTAAACTAAGGTGATCAAAATTCCCAGCCGGAGCCACAGCAGCCAAGCTGTGGGACCTGCAGGCTGGAGGGCTGATCCTGCAGCCCCTCGGTGCCTGGCAGGGAAGGAGCGGCCAGGAGCCGCAGAGGGATCCTCGTGGTGGTCAGCCAGGACCCACCAGGGGACGTGACGGCTCATGAGACAGCAAAGCTGGGCTCCAGCTGAGGGCAGCCTAACAAACCCCGCGCCGTGGGCTCCTGGAAACCCATCACCCATTTGTGATGGTTAAGCTGGCTGCGCCTTTCCGAGAGACCTGCAGGAGGGTTGGTGTTCCTGAGCGACCTGAGCTGGGGAACAGGGAGCTGCTGGCTGCCAGCCCCACGCCGGCAGGTGTTGGCTCAGCGTGGTGGGGCAGAGACCAAGCACACCGCTTAGTGGTGGTGGCCCTTTGCCAGCAAAGAACTTGGGTTTAAGTCATCCTCGCGGGCGTGATCCTATGGCATTTATTGAAATAAAAATCATGTGAAAGCGAGTCTCTTGAGTTGTCTCTCTACAACTACCTGAGAGGAGGTTATAGCCAGGTGGGGTCAATCTCTTCTCCCAAGGAACAAGCGATAGGACAAGAGGAAATGGCCTCAAGTTGTGCCAGGGGAGGTTTAGGTTGGATATTAGGAAAAACTTCTCTACCAAAAGGCTTATCAAGCATTGGAACAGGCTGCCCAGGGAGGTGGTGGAATCACCGTCCCTGGAGGTATTTAAAAGACGGGCAGACGTGGTGCTGAGGGAGATGGTTTAGGGGTGGTTTTGGCATAGGTTTATGGTTGGACTCGATGATCTTGAAGGTCTCTTCCAACCCAAGTGATTCTGTGATTCTATGATTCTACGAGAGCTTGAGTTCTGCACCTTTAGCCTCACGGCCTGCAGTGCGCCAGTGTCAGCCTGGACGGGAAACGCTCCGTGATCCCTGTACAGCCAGCTTTCTCATTACCTGTGTACTCAGGAAAGCAGATAGTCAGTGGAGATTTCTTAATTTTCTCCTCAAATATGTCCTTCTTGTTTAGAAAGAGGATGATAGACGTGTCTGTAAACCATTTGTTGTTGCAGATGCTGTCAAAAAGCTTCAGTGATTCGTGCATGCGGTTCTGCAACAGAAAGGAGAGATCGCATCAGGCCGAAGAGAGCGACTCGGGGGCGTTCAACATGTAGGGAAATCTAAAACAACTAAATTGAGGAAAACACAAAAAATGAAAAGCTATGATATACATAGGAACTTTATGTATACATACAGCTGAAGGTATACATACACAGATGCAATCCCTATAACGTTTGACATACAGTTAGTAACTTAAGGGCATTTAACTCTACAGAGCTGTTTTGATTTTGCATAGCATATAATTTACAGGATCCCAGCTCATAGAAATCATCATGCACCATGCATGGATGGGGACTTACTTTTGCCCTTTGATCAGATTTATGTGTTGGTGTAGCTCATGCAGATTTGCTAAAATGTTTGCATTAATTTTAAAATTTTTTTTTTCTTTTTCTTTTTCTTTTTTTTTTTAAACTTTCTCGCGTGTGTGTGGCACACAACTGATTGGATACATTAACCAAGGACTGTTAGATCCTTGAATTAATCTAGAGTTGGAAGCAGACATCAAGGTGACATAATCTTGGAAATGACCTTGCCGTGACCTTTGCCTGGTTTTGTTATTTTGTTTAGTGGTGTTGTCTGTTGTTGGGCTTTTAAATTTTTTAATTTTTTCTTTTTTTTTTTTTTTTTTAATTTCTTATGGGAGTATCAGCAAGCAANTTAGTTCTCTCAGAAGATGGCTCAACAGAAAGTGTCTGGTAGAGAGGAAAAAAACGTGAAAAAGGAAGAGGAAATAGTATAAAAAATAGTAGAAAAAGGAAAAACGTAACGAAGGGCATCTAAGAACAACCAGACTAGAAGTCAGGCAGCTACCACTGATGTTAGCTCATGCCTCTAGAAGAACATTAGCTCCTGGCCCGCGGAAGAGCTGCATGTTCGAATGCAGGCACAGCAAGAAGTTTGGTTACAGGTCATGCAAAAAAAGGCCACAGGAAAGGAGAGAGACAGAAGAGGAATGATAAAACCAGACCAGTTAGAGGGTTGCAAGGTCCGCCACATGGTTTTATGGTGGTGGAAAGAGCTCACGGCAAAGTCAACCAAGTGTCATGTTCCCTGCTGCTTTCAACTCTCAACTCGCTTTTTCTTTGTCGGATTTTTTTTTTTTTTTTTTTT
>VZSF01003418.1:17831-62935 GCA_013398295.1 Chionis minor
TTATTGGTTTTTTTTTTTTTTTTTTTTTTTTTCTCGGTTCAAGAGAAGCTCCATACCTGCCAAATTTGGTTGGTCTCTCAAATGCTCATTTTTTGGCCTTTGTTTGGCTAGATAAGAGGTCAGTCGGCCGAGGAAAAGCTGTGAAGGTGCCGAGGCTGGCGACGTTTGGCGCGCGAGGCCGACGCCGGAGTGCGCCCGCCGGTGGCGTGGCCGTCTCTCAGCCGGGAGCCGGGCAGCGGAGAGAGCAGGCGCGGTGAGGACGAAGCACACCCAAGAGTCAGGGGGTTGGTTATCAAAGGCAAAGCATGGTACAGACCAGACCGGCTCCTCGGCTTTTCCCAGCGGCATCTCCTTGGGACAGCACTCCCCAAACCCACGAGTGCACTGTGCGAGACGGGTTCCAGCGAGCACCGGAGAGACGCTAGAGAGAAGAGGGCTGCGCGGTCTCACTGCCGGAGGGTTTTTTGGGGCGGGTGCAGTGCGTGTCATCCCCCCGCCCCGGATTTGGAAATTCGGAGAGGTGCAGGAGGCAGCCGGGCGCTTTCACCCCATCTCCCGCTCCGTTTCACGCCCGTGCTGGCAGCATAACCCAGCCCAGCGCTTCATCGATCAATGCCTTCCTTTCCATCGATACCCTTTAGCGGCCGCGGAATGTTTTATTGAGATAAAAGCGGCTCTGTGGATGAAGGAAGCAACCGATCCGACCCGGAGTGAAACGGGACACGCGCCATTTGCTGCACCGTACACCCCGCGCTTTGCTACCAGCCTTGAGACCACCCAGCAGCGCCCCGCCGTACGCTCGCCCCCGCGCAGGGGGCAGCCGTGGCCGCGTCGGAATGTGAAAGCAGAATTTACTTATTGGGTCTCGGTTGCAAGGCGTTGGCTTAGCTGGATCATCCCGTGTCTGTGTGTGCTGGTTTTTGCTCTAACCCAGTTTGCACGGGCTGGTGCGGGAGCCCCAGGGCGAAGCCGCCCTTTGCTACGTGTGGTGTCAGAGTTGTGACCGTGCAGAAACCCGCAAAGGTTTTGTACAGGAGATCCTCGGCTACCCAAAGCCTTCGGGAGGAGAGAAGAAAAGCGGAGGGCGGTCAGGGGAACAGAAAGCAAATATCATTAACCGTTTTGTTTTTTTTTTTTTAAGCAGGGTCCCTCACAGAACATTTTTAATGACATTTTTATCGCCCTCGCCGATTTAAAAATAAAAGCACGGAGCAACACACGAACGCCGCTAGTGGGTGAAACCAATAGCTCAGTGGCCTGGAGGTCACCGTACTTACCGCACCAGCCCCGTACCGCGCCGCGCAGCCCCGGCGGGCCACCGCGCCGCGGGGCACGGGAAGCACCACGCCTGACAGCGGGGAAGCACCACGCCTGACAGCGGGTTCAGTTAAGAAATAGGAGCTGAGGACTTCTCCTGAGCTGGGCTTCGCAGTTAGGTGAAGCTGACTTTCCTACAGTAGCAAGCCTAGGTAGGGATCCTACAGAAATCCTTCTGCTTTGCTTATATGGTTCGATTAATTTGCGTTAATACCTGTTAGGAAATCAGAGCATTTTCCCGAGAAACAGTGGCTCTTAGCTTCCAGTCACAACCAGAACATACACACAGCACAAGCCAACACATCCCTGTAGAAAACGAGAGTTACAATAAAAATCTTCTGCTCCTTTCAGATCCCAGAAATAAGTTTCGAAGCTTCCTAAGGCTTTCTGATCTCTACAGGTTGATTTTTCCCCCAGCTCTGCCAGTTGGCTGAGCAAATACAACCACCGCTCTGCCCACTCCTCATTTACCCAGGTCTTAAAATCCACCTTTTCCTTGCCCATCACTACAGAGAGGAAGACATTATTCAAAAGCAAGGAACTGCTTTCCGCGGCGGGCAAAGGTGCAGGGCAGTATCCCAGCGTGCAGGTACGGATGCTCCTGGTGCCATGCCTGGGTCCCACGTGGGAAACGCTGTTGCATCCCAGGGGGGCTCCTGGGAGGCTAGGCATGGACGCAAGCTGGCTAACATCAGGAATGCCTCACTGCCTCCCTTTTCCTTCCCAAGTGTTATTAGTTTCACAGACGTTTGCCGGAGACCTCCAACAGCTCGGGCAGGCCTTGGCCGGGATGCGAGGATGGGGAGGTGGTCGCCGGGTACCACATGGAAAAGGATGGGCTGCTGCTAAAGGAGGAGTGAGAGGTTAAGGCCTCCAAATAATCCCCCTCCTAACCCTAAATCCATAGTGAAAGACCCTTTTGGCCCCGTAAAGCTTCCCCAGGGCCCCTGTCAGGAGCACCCATGCTGCTGTGACGGGGCGGTCGTGCCCGCTCTGCCAGGAGGCATCAAAGATTTCCCATACTTTTATCCGAAGTGATATCAATTACTTCGCCTGCCCTCGGAGACCCATTGTGCTGCTTTTTCCTAATTTATGTTGGGTCTCTCATTAAGGGAAAGGCTCTTGAAACATTGCCTTCTTAATGTCACTTCTTATTTCAAAATCAATATTTTAAACCCTTGTGCCTGCAAATACTTTACACCCCAGCAAGGAAAGCAGCCCCACCAGCCACGTTACAGAGGAATAACCGCTGGCCCACACAAATTAAAAGTCCAGGGAGCTTTTCCTGCGCAGGACAAGAGAGGGAATTGCTGACAGCTGAGCTCGGGTGTCACTGCAGGACCGCGTTCCTGGTGCAGAGGGCAAACAGCTTCCTGCTGAATGTGCTGGAGAGAAGATACTGCGGTTGACACTCTGCCCCAGCACAAACACACTCACAAACCCCATCTTTTTTTTCACCAGAGCGTGAGAAGAGACCCGGTTATTTCTGCAACATACAGTTGATTCAATCTTTTTTGTTTTCCTTGGTGATTAAGCGCGAACTTAATGTGAACTATAAGGACACTGATGGTTATCCTCAGCACAGAAACTCCATATTCCCCATCCTGCTTGTATCTCCCGAGATGCCCAAGCCACTTCCACATGCTTTGTCACTCCTAAGGCAATTTCTGAGTGCTGCAATTCAATTTTCCTTGCCCAATGACAGCAGAGAGAGCACGCTAACCAGGTCATGCAATGAAATACGAACCAACAAGCCAACACTAATGCACACCAAGGGTCACCAGCACCGCGCCTTCAACCCATCCCATGCTCGGCAAAGGGGACGCGAACAATACTTGCATGTCTTGGCTAGATATGGGTGACCTAAATACCTCCGTTTCAGAGGCAGCAACGTGCAGCAGGAACATCTCCCTCTCTTGCCATGACTCCTTTGAATTTGCAAGGAAAAACCCGAAGAGGATAGTCCCGATTCCCATGATAGGTCCCATGCCATTGCTGTCTTTTTTTGAATGTCATCAGGAATTCCATTTAGAAGCCACAACGCAAATCTGCCTTTGTTAATCGTCTTCTCCTGTTTTACTGATTAATATGACTGCTGTCCCTCTCTCCTCCCCGATTATAGATCTCAGGCTTTTCCTCCTGTAACCTCAGCTTATGAAACACAAAGATAAGTCACGAATGAGACAAAATAGCCTCATTATGCAAAAACATGACCCGCCGAGTTGTTCGTCAGTTAAAGCAGGACGTTCTGTGTGCAAATATGGCAGGGAGCCCGGCAGCTCCTTGTGATGGACGCGGCCAAGGCAGATGTAAAGCAGGTGTATTACCCTGCAGACAGTGCCTTGTGCGTTGGATGGGCTGGGCAGAGGGTGTAATTTTGCCTCGTGAGCTCTAGCTATGGCCCGCGGCTGGCAGCGATGGGACTGGCAAAGGCACTGCCTGGATTTCCCTGCCGGCCCGCACCCATTCCCTGTGAGCCGGGCACGCAGGGCAGCAGTTTAGACCTGCCAACGGCAGCGTAAGAAGGTTTTTGGGGCGATGGGAGAGGCTGGATTCAGCAGCACCAGGGTCTTTATGGGTGTATGGACCTAAAAATCACAGATGCGGAAAGTTGTCTTTATTTTATCTATGTCTTTCTGATCCGGACGTAGAGAAGCACTTGCTTCCTTGACTCCTGCAGTGTTGCTCTTTGTGGCAGGGAATTGGAGAGGAAATGCACGCCTTATAAAAGGCTACCTGCTCTTCGGGAGTGATGGCTTCGCACACAATAGCCCTCTTCTAGCTGCTGCTGGAGGGTGGGTGCTCAGCCTTTTAAAACAAAGAGCGCAATAAACCGGAAAATAAAATTTACAGGCGTAGAGCTGCACTTTGATTTTAAGGGCAGGGATGGGTCAGGGGGCGTTTCGCCCGGCCTTGTTTAATCAGCTCTTTGCTCAGTCTCGTTTGAAAGAATTCACAGTAAACCGGGTGTTTGTGAGCTTTTTTTCAGTGGGACAAGCTGAGCCTATTGGTGCCAACGTCCTCGTGCTAATCGAGCTTAACGAGGTGAGCCCCCAGCTCTGTGTTAGGCTGACTTGATCTGAACCACAGTTTCACCCACCCGAAGTGGGGTTTGACTTAAGAGAAGCACAAAAAGCCCCTGGGAGCTCCTGTGGTTATTGTCCACAGGGTGCCGAGCGCACAGGGGAAAGCCGCGCTCCCTACGCGCCCGGCTTTGCAAGCGGGTTTTTTTGGGGGGCACCCGAGATGCTCTTTTCTCTCTCATGGCTCCATGCCCGCAACGAAAGCTCCACAAGTCTTTCCATGCTCACGGAGACATCTGTATGGCCCCCAAACCTCCAGCAGCTTGACACAGCTGGAAGCGGCCGGGCTATAGTAAGCATCTCTGTAGAAAATGAAGATGGAGGAGCAGCATCCAGCTCACTCTCTCAGCTGCCTCCCCTTTGTGTTTTCTAAGTGAGAAGCAATAAAAGCTGATTTACGTCATTAAAGCCAGCAGATGTGACGGATGCAGACGGCTGGCAAATCAGCTGACTGACGAGATGCTGCTTTTACCGCTGGGTTTTTGGAGAGGCACCGCGCTAGCGGGGAGGAGACCGAATGCTTGGGGGTTTGAGGCGGGACTCTGCGGGTGCCGCGTTTTCCACCTGCCATTTGTGCTGGGGTTATAATCGGGCAGACGAGATCCGGCAGCACCAGTGATTCCTATTCGCGTTGGCCTCGCTCGGGGTTGTTTATTTGGGTTAGGCAGGGGCGTCCCATGAGGCGCGGCGGCAATGCCGAATCCTTTTCCCGGCTTGCGCCGAAGGTGTAAATGAACAGCAGCTGCCTCTGCCCTCCTGTTGCTCAGCGTCCCCAGAAACGCTTTGTGAAAAGGGATGGAAATAGCAAGCAAATGGCAGCGCTGTGCCAGAGCGCGGCTCCAATGTTGCGTCTTTCCGGATGCAAGAGCACAGTGGGAGCCGCACAAATGCCGGCTTCCACAGTGAGGGCTGAGCCAGCACCCTGCTCGTCACTGGGGTGGTGCTGGGTGATGGATGGTCACTGGCAGAGCTCAGCATCCCCAGGAGAGATGCTGCACCCTCCAGCTCAGAGAAGCTGAGTTAAGGCTGACATTTAAAAAAATGGCAATCGGCATTCCAGCCTTTTCGTTTGGTGCTCCCGTGGCTTCAAATCGCCAGGTCTGGGTGGTGTAGACCAGCACCCAAAGGTGACCTGTATTAAAGGCTGCCTTTGGCTTCACAGTTCGGGCGCCGCAGCCCGAGTTATACCTACAGAGCACCCTGCTCCCCACTCGGATCCCAGCTTCACTCCTTGCCCTGCGGGTCTGCCCTCTCCCTGCGTGTTCTTCTTTACCTCCCGGCTGTGTTTCCCCTGCCCAGCTGCAGAGCTCTACGGCACGGAGCTGATGGCTGGGTTTGTCACACAGCACCGGCAGATTGGCTCCTTCCCAGCAAATCCCACAGCACTGAGCATCCCTGAGTCTACCGGGGCCAGGGTCAGAGGGAGGTGACAGTGAGGATTATAAAGAAGCGAGCACGAGAGGGTGTAGGGTCAGTCTCAGTCAGTCTGGGGGGGGGGACAGTTGTGGTGTTAACGTCACCCTGAATTCTGGCATCAGTACCACCCAAACAACCCTGACGTCTTTCCCAGCAGAAGAATAAAAAGCCCCAGAGAGACAGAGCTGGCAGGAGTGAGCCCTCCATGCTGCCGCAGACTGGGCAGGGCTGAAATCATGGCCAAAGTCTGAGTATGGCTTCTGACCCCCTTTCACTAGACAAATTCAACTGAGTGCTCGCCGTAGCCATCGTTAGTCCACAAGCATGCATCCCCGAGACACTGAATGAACAGCCAGAAGACAGTAATGAGCCTTCTTGCATCCTTTCTGTGTATTTAATTCACTTGTATTAATTGCGGTCTAATACCAGGCAGCACACAGCTCCTCGCTCGCTTTATTTCCAGATGGTATTTTGAGCCTAATGTCACAGTGGGAAGTCATAAAAGCTCTCCTAGAGCAAATTACCTGAGGAATCAAACAGTTCCAAGCCTTACTGAGGAAAATGTATTTCTGCAGCCTGAAGAAACAGGTTACGCTTCTACCCTGAGCCTGCCTCGGCTGTGCACAGCTGTCCTGCACCTCTGCGCCACGGCACGACCACTTCCTTACATCTGGTTTAAAAGCCCGCCTGGCTATATCTCCTCTTTCTGGCTATAGGGTCCCGTTAACACATTTTGAAAACACAGAGGTCAGCTAGAAAGGAGAAATAAAACACTGCGACTTTACCGGTGGAAGAAAGCGTTACCTGGGCATTGCAGGACTTGATTTTGAAGAGCGCGGAGGAGGACAAATCTCCCCAGGATTTCAGAGTCAAGAGGGAATGACTGACAAAAGCACATTACTGCAGCACCCCCGCGAGCATTCAGCGATCTCTGAGCAGTTGCTGGCTACGCAGTATCCCGTAAAGAAGTGTCAGGGCCTCCGAGACCCAATTAGACTCACCGTGGTTTCATCTTCATGGAGCACCTGGTCGTAGCCACTCAGCGCGACGCAGAAGATGATCGCTGTGACATCCTCAAAGCAGTGAATCCACTTCTTGCGTTCTGACCGCTGGCCCCCGACATCAAAGAGCCTACGGCACAGGAGAAGACCATCAGCGCCCGCTCTTTCTTAATTATGAAGAAACTTTAGCAGTCTTGCCATTTTCTGACCTTATGGTCCCTGCAAGGCTCCAAACACAAAGCAAGAGGTCTTTAACCACTGGCTGGGTCTTCTCCAGAGCCTGCAGCCAAGGAGGACCAGGAGGAGCAGTTCAGCTAGGGATGAGGGGATTTGTGGGACCTCAGCAGTGTGCTGGGTCCCAAAGGGTCTGCGGAGGTGGAGACCGCGCGCTCTTGAGTTTTATGTGCTTTAAATACCGTGTGTGCAGCTTTGTCTTCATGCCCTCCTCTCTACTGGCTGGCATCGTGAAGGTCAATACAGAGCATTAGCCACACGTGACAGACCCATTTTAGAGAAAAGATTTGGCCCAATATTTTTACATTTATGAGGCTTGATCAGTCTTGGGGCCGATCTCATATTATACCGCCCAACAACGCGGTGTCGTTTGGGTTAGAAGAAGGTACTGTGAGCTTCTACCTTAAAGGCAGTGACTTTTAAGATGATACTGCCAAACATTTCGTATTGCTGACCCCCCAAAACACCGTGTCCTCTGCAGTGGGAGCCATCGGTGCATTAACCAGCAATTTAACAACTTCTCCTTTGGGAGCTATGGGGAAACTCTGTGACAAATAGATGCTCTGAAAATCTGCCAGTCCACGCAGTTTCAGACTAACCTGAAGTGGAGGTTTTTGAATGTGAAGTGGGTTTCTACAATGCCAGTTGTTTTGACCCTGGTTCGGAGGATATCCTGCTCCGTGGGCTGGTAGTCTGCAGCTCCGATTCGATCTAAGCTGTCTAGGTAGCTAAGGGAAGAAGGGAAAAGAAAAAGAAAATAGATAAGAATAAGACGCACATTAATCTTTGCCAATCTCAGATGAATCCTTCAGCTTCCTATTAATCTTTTTCAATCTCATTTTTCATGGCTGAATGTATTGTAGTTAAAGGGAAAAAAAAAAATCCTATTCGGGGGAAAAAGAAACATGAACAAACCCCACTAACCCAAGCATAAAATCTGATAGTGAACTGAAAGCAGGAAATTAAGCGTGCGTGTGTTCCGAGCCCCGACTGCAATCTGTGAAAATACACAGTTTTAATATGACTTGCTATTTTTATTCCCTGAGGGACGGAAGTCCCCGTCGGTCCATTGTACGGGATGCTGTACACACACATGCTTTTCTGTAAGGGTTTATTCAGATAAGAGGTTGGAGCACAGCGGTCTCGCTCCCGGAACAGACAGGTCGAGCCACCTTTGGGAGATGCCTCCATCTCCGCTGGGAAAGGAGGGAGACAGGGCAGCTTGCTCCGATGAGATGCCGTGCCTTCGGTCAGCTCAAATGAAGGGAGATGCATCTGCCCGAGTGAGTCACGGCTTCAGCCTGAAATCCAGCATGGGGCTGGGGCTGCTTGGACAAAATCCAGGGCCCGCTTAGACCGTGATAATCTGGGCATATAAACTGAGGGGTTTGCAGGGGTAGAGGGGAGATGTAGCTTTCTAAAACACTTGGATGGGTTTAAAACATTTACCCTTATTCTGCTCCGGGCTTAAAAACCTACGAACATAAGCAACGCCTCCACAGGCTGAAACTTTGGGTAGGAAGTCTTGTCTTTCGGAGCGGAATGTTTTTGAGGAGGAACGCTACAGCTGCGCACACACGACCACAACCCGTTTTTTCATCCACATCGAAGGCAATTTTTCAAAGCAACTCAGCCCAACTAAATACGATTTATAAAGAAAAGAGGAACTTGGATTAAAATTTAATACGAATTATAAACACGGAGCTGTCTTTCTCACTGCCACTGAGCTGCATGGAGACGCTCCAGTTCTTCTTAAAGGAGGTTTGATGTGCATTACAGGGCCCCAGGAGCATCCATCCAACGCGCATGAGATGCTTTCAATATTCCGAGAACATAATAAAGCTGGTCCAGGCACAAGCAGTGGTCTTGCCCTTCGATCTCTGTGCTGCTGGCAGCCTGGATGTCACCCAAAGAGGCAGCGGGGCAGGAGGTGACGCACCAGGGACAGGACGGGAGGGTACCCGTTCAGGTGTTAGCCAGAGGATGGCAGCTTTTCCCAGTGCAGCTTGCAGGGAATAAAGAGTAGTGAGAGGAGGAGTTGTAGGGAAGGAAAAGGCACTGCTGTCTCCGGTAAGTATGAATTTACCAATGAGTGCAAGAAGGCATGATCTGGAACCACTCACAGAAGATAGCCGTGATGTCCAAGCTTGATTTTCTCTTTCAGTTTAGCTAAATGTGACTTATATTTTATTTTTTTTTTAACACAGAGTGTGGGTTTAGCCCTGATGAGTAACCCGGTCACACCGACTTGGTAGTGAGCACACTCCCCCCTGTGCCTTGTCAAAGCACATCCCGCTTGGCCGGAAGGTGCCACCCTGTCCTGCTGCTGGAGATGCATTCCATGTATGTCCTGGAGGGAGTGCTCTGAGCCAGGGCTCCGGAGCTCCGGAGCAGGATGCCTAGTGCGCTCTGCTACCTGAGAAAACTCCCTGCCACCGGCTTTCGTGCCGACCCCGCTAGCTTAGAAAAACACACAGACAACCAAACTTGGCTCTAAGTTGAAAAACACCCCTCGCCCTGCTCACATCACACGTATTTTGGCTACCCATCCTATTTATCACTCTTTTTTTTGCTAAAGAATTGCAAGAATCACGTCACCCAGAATAAAGTATATAAGCTAAGCAGGCTTATTTTTGTTGTGCCCTTTTTCGAAGCATTTAAAGCCATTGTGGTTTCGTGACAGATGCTCCCTTAATAGCCTTATGATGGGCCCTGGATGGATGAATGGGGCGTCATTTGAAATCAGATCCTCCGCTGTGACAGCTGAAGCCACGATCACTCATCTATTCACAACTGGTGTCAACTCCCGTTATTTAAGAGACAGCTGCATTTCTTCACTTGTCCCCGCAGATGGAGGCAGCTCTGCAGCGCCGTTTTTCAGAGACCCAGGCTCTCCTCTGTCCTCAGGAACAAAATACTTCAAGGCGACGATAAAAAGTGGAGGTGTTCAGAGAGGGAAGGACTTTCTTTCCCTCTTGCAGCTCTTGGCAGTGCCCTGAAGACCTTTATCACTTCCTCCATTCTCTGTCTTTTCCTATGATTCAACTCTCTTCAATTTAACGTTCCCTATTAATTATTCTTGCCTTTGAGATCCTCCTTTAATGCCAGGAGTGCAGCAAATGAAGAAAACTGCTGCAAAGTGGTCAAAGGACTTGGCATCACAGCAGCGCAGTGACGGAGGAGTTCGTTACTGTAATTACTGCCTTCAACGTGCAATGATTTGCTTGTGTACAGCGGCAGCATCCTTTAAACCCCAGGCCGCGTGCTGGGACTTTGGGGGGTTTCTCGCTCTCGCTACCGACGTGCACAGCCTCCAGCTCTTCCACACAGCATTCCCCTCGGCTGCCCGAGAGCGAATGAGCTCCGGATTGGATTTGATCCTGCATACAGCCTGGCTCTGAGGCTTGGAAAGCCCCATCTCGCTTTGCGTCCTCGTCCACGGAGGTGATGCAGCCTCACGTGCCTGGCTCCACCGGAATTACTCTGGGGGGTGAGAGGTCTGGGGGCGCTGGTGCAGCCTGCCAGCCTCTTGAGGAGGGGGGGATGATCGCGATAGAGGGAGGAGAGCCGAGCAGGATTCACCCTCTCCTCCCTGACAGCATCCAGCTTCCATTCCTAGTTGGGATATCTCCATAGGAACCTTGGCTGGGGGGCACCCTAGCATCTGTCTGGGTGAGGGCACTGCTTCCCAGTGCTTAACTGGTGCTGGGACAGAGGAATACCCAGTATCCCCAGTACTCAGCCTGCTCCGGTTTCAGGTGAGCCGAGCTCTGCCAGTCCGGTGCTCGGGGTCACTCCCACGTGGATGCATCCAGCCTGGCTGCCGGGCGCCCCCACGCCTGCGTGCCAGCACAGCCTTCGCCTTTTCTAACTCCCCTCTCCGCCTCTTCCCCCATCACTAGTCTTTTCCACCACTCTCCATGTGTTTCTCAACGACTTACATTCTTTCAGTTGCCCGGGTCTGCTCTTCGTCTGCTCCCGGTAGTCTCGAGGAGGGTCAGCCATCAATTTCTACGGAGGTATACAACGCTGTCTTTTTTTGGTGGTTTTGAGGCTGCCTTCCAAAGCTGTTTACTCCTCTGGCTGCTCTCCTCTGGAATTTCTCCCATCTCAGGCTGCAGCGGATATTTTTTTACCCCTGGACTGGGCCACAGCTGAGCTGGCCCCCGTTGGCGCGTGCATTCCCATCCAGCTGCGGGAATGGGAAGCTCAGGCAGGTTGCTGCTTGGATGCCGAGCTGATTTTAGCTGCTGCTGCTTCTCCTCCCTTCCAGCTGGAGGGATCTCTGAGGCTTCACCGGAGCACCGATGCTCCCTGGCCGTGCCGCTTTGGAAAGACCTGCCGGGTGCAAGGCTGAGCTGGTGGAGCACGGGATGTGCTGCCACCTCTTTGGGAGCAGGGAAACCCAAGTGGGGACAAGTTGCCACACATGGCGCTGGGTGACAGCGCTCCCGCTATGCCCTCTGAAACGCAAATCTGAAGGCCAAACTGTTGCTGGGGATAATTAGTTGTCACAGCCAACAGGCTGCGTGACACATAATCCCCTCAGAAGCTGGCATCTGTTTCACCAGCAGAAATACGAGCACTTTGGAGGCCACGGAGCAAACGCTCGGCTCTCTCCGTTCCGCATCATCTTGGTTGCACAGTGCAGGCATCCGAGCTCCTTCTGCTTCCCAGCTCCGGGGTTTGCGCGCTGGAGTGGAAGCGGATCTGATATGACACATCCGCTTTTATTCGCAGCCTGCCTCACCCAGGGCTTGCAGGGGTTAAAAAATGCTGAAGAAAGGTTAGAAGGTTTTCGAATACATGAGTAAGCCTCTAGCATTTATGCTCCTGAGCCCAGCAGCTCCATTAGTGCTTATATCTTTTATCTTAAATGCTTTGTTTTGAAGCAGACTGCAGGTTTCTGAGTCACCCGGTTTATCGGGCTCAGGGAGGTGAAGCCCGATCACATTACGCCGCTAAAAGCAAAATGCACAAGGAATGGCATTTCCCAAATACAGGGAGAGGAGCTCATTGAACTGAGGCTACAAAAGGCGGACATTCCATAAGGACTAGCTGATATTAAACACCTCCACAGAAAAATAGTGAAAATAGGGAGTAAATATCATCTTTTTCTGCCTTCGTTCACTCTTTCCAGCGGCATGCGGTAGCAGCACCGTTGATGCTGGAGACGCCGCACGCAGAAAGGACTGTTGTCTGAGTTATCCCGTGGGAACAGGGCGGTGGGAGCAGCCTACGTGCGGCGCGTGGACGGGAACCCCTCCCCGGGCACTCTGCCACGACGGGAAGCTTCTCCCAGGGCTGTACAGCCTATGCCGAAGGCTCCGCTGGCTGCTGGCTCAGGGGAAGAAGCCGACCTGGGGGGTGGGTGGCTGCGATCAGCGCTGGGTACCTGTGGGAAGGCTCACACAGACGCACATTCACGTTGAGGTTGATGGCAAGAAAATGGTTAAACGTCTGTTGGGGTTGTCCTGCCTCACAGGTGACCCCTTGGCAGTCCTTTTGCAGGCAGCACCCTGCACAAGCGGGATGCCGACGCCGCGCCGAGGCCAAGCTCACGTGCCCTCGGTGCTGGAGAAGCCGTGGGGCCAGAGCCTGGGTCTCGGTCTGGGGGGGATTTTGCAGGTTGGGGGGGGTGGGAACTTGAGGAAAGCAAGCCTGGAGACAGCAGCATCTTCCCAGCTGCTCCTCCGTCCTGCCGGTCTTGGCCTCTGTCCATGTCTCCTCCGTGAAGGAAAGGCCGTGCGTGGGATACCCCAGCCTCCTTTCGCTGGCTCGCGTTGTGTTTGATTGGAAAAAGTAGATCCCCATTTGTCAACAGACGCAGCTGAGTCACCGCGGGGTTATTTTCTACTCCATGTAGAGAGGCGCCAGAGGGTCAGCTCCAGCATCGCGTCCTGGCAAATGCCGAGTTTTTAATCAAGGTTGTCAGGAGCAGGGAGCAGGATCCATCTCATCCAACTCCAGGTGCTTGGGTGAAGAAGTCTCCACCCGAGCGCTCCTTCCTCGTGCACGGATGGAAGGCTCTCTGCGTCTGACCTTAGCTTGTGCCTTAGTTTCTTCCTTCCTTTCACTGATGAACAAATAGCTCGACATATATTTAGCCTTAAACCCATTTAATATTTTGTGGCTGTGGAGTACGGATTCAGGGGATAAGCACTGAGCTTAGGGAGTGTCAGCAGTGGCTCTACAACAGCATAGTAAACTCTCCTATTTTCCACCAGAAGAGAAAACCCACGTGGATGCTGCTTCCTGAAGGGGCGATACAGCTCGGTACAGCCCCCCAGGGTTGCCGGCGCCGGGCAAATACCCAGAGGCTGTGGCACGGCAGAGTTTTCCCTGCAGAAGCCATGCCCAGCCATATCCGCTGTATTATTTTAGGGGAAGGCGGGGAAAAAAAAAAGCAACCCCATCCCAGCCCACTCTCAGAGCCCGGCACTCATCCAGCACACGCAGCCGCGATGCAACACGTGTCTCAAATAATCATCAGTTATGAAAGAGTTGCAACGAAGCCCAGCAGTGGGGTCGGGTCCCTTCAGAAATCAAGCCCACCTAAGGGTAGGGACCACGACCCTGCCCTGCCTCCTAACGAAAGCCAGAAGGAGTTGCGTGCTGCTCCTCGGGCTTTTCCAGGTGGGTTGTGGCAGGCGGGAGGAGTCCTTAGGGGTCTTAGGTTAGTTCAGCCAAGAGGGCATCACGAGAGCATCATCTGGTGTTTTCTGAGAACAGCCCAGGGAAGGGAGGTCTTGAGAATTCGCTCCTGAACTTCAGGCAACGTGATTTTTGTTTCTGGCTGCGTTCGCCACTCAGCCAGTCCCACCTTGACAGGAATCACCTGAATTACACCACCAGCTCCGCTGTCCTGCCGCTTCTCCTGACAGTAAATTTCATCTCGCTTCCAACCAGATGATATACCAGCATGAGACACTCCCAGCTTCCCTCCCCGAAATCCAACCGGCCACAAGCCACTTCTGGTGCCTGCTTCCTGCAGGCTGCTAAGAGCTGGAGTGAGGGTCACCAGGCGCGGGGATTACTGGGGTTATTTTCCTGAATGAACTCCGCTGGATGCCCTGGGTTTTCATCACTCTCCCCTGGGAAATGAGGAGGATGGTCCCTGCTGTTGAAGGACGGTGCGAAACCTCGGCAAGAGGGAAAATCAGCAATTGCCATGCCCATTTTTTGCCTGCACTGAAGTGGGACCCCGCTGCTGGCCAGGGCCACGGGCGGTTTGCCAAGACCTTGCGGAGCGCAAGTGAGCGACGCGTCCGTGGAAAAGCAGAAGGAGTGGTGCAGCAGGCTCTACCGGGCTTGTACATCACGATCAACTTGACAAGTTGATATTAATACTAATGATAGGCAGGAGGAACGAACAAAAGCAGGTTGGAGTTTAGCTGTCCTAGTTAGACTGGCAGTTTTCCGAGGCATGACTGGATCCAGAATAATTTTTAGCATTGCGTGTGGATGAGCCGAGTCACTAAATAGCAACTGTATGGCACAGGTACTTCGGGACGTGAGGGTGGCTTCGCTCGCGGGTGGCGGTTTGGTCGGCAAGGCATCGTGCTCCTGTTGCTGCTGGAATAAAAGGACGCTGTGGTACAGCTGGAATTTGTGACCAGAGAGCTCCGCATGGAGGAGGGAGGGGGGGCTTTGGAGGAAAAGCCAACGCTAACAACCTACTCAGAAACGGTTTTGGGGCGGCCCTGGGGAAGCAGATGTGGGCTCGTCTTTCTGCAATGAAGTCTGAAAATTGGATGCTGTGTACAAGGGGGTGACAAGGACTTTTTTTTTTTTTAACATATTGGAACCCTTACAAAAGAGAAAAAAAAAGTGTCTGGATCAGCTCAGCGACCCACCTAGCTTGACTAGTGTGCAAGACCAGATGTTGAGGGAAGCATACGAATACCGGGCAAGTCTGCAGGACTCAGGCAGTTTTCCCAGCCTCCCATACTTCACACGGACAGGGGAGTTTCCAAGAGGAGGGCGGTATCTTTGTATTTATTACCACTCAACGATTTTTCTCACGGAAAGGTGTCCGGGTGCATTTTGAAGCAATGTAAACTTCTAACAGCCACACCTGCAGCAAGGAAATTCCCAGCTCAGCTACCCTGTCTGCGCAAACCTGCCTCTTCCTGGCTTTTAAACTGCCAGAGTTTAACTTTGGTAATTATTGTGTGGGAACAGCGGTCCTCTCTCTCCTCCCTATTCCCCACTTGCTTCTCTGCGGCCGTCTCCGTAGACCTCTGCACATCCCCTGTGGAGCATCTCTGCTCTGCTCCCAAGACAGTCCCGCACGGAAGCTCTTCGGAGCCTTTCATGGCAACGGGAAGGGAGTTTTGCTCATCTCCTGGATCCTATCTGAGGTGGGGAAAGGAGGGAGCCACAACGGCCTTGTTCTATACGTAACCATCTGCTTTACGGTCACTTAATGCGATGCTACTTGGAGAAGCAGACACCTTAGCGCCAGCCCCTCGGAGCCGCCGCAGGGGCAGATCTGGTGCAGGTGGTTTGCTCCCAGTGGTGCGATGCCTTTTAGAAGTGTCCTCAGCCGGGCAATACTGCTGTTTATATAAAGCCTCCGTGATAGAAATCATTGTTTAGGTCAGAGCCGCTGACCGCAGGACACCCTCGCCTTTTGTTTTCATAAGCGAAAGATTTTTACGGGGGCTGGCTGGATCTTTCCAGCGGCGCTACGTAAATCCGAGCCCGCCAGGATGACGCACGGCTGTGCAAGGTCTTCTCTCCCGGTGGCCCTGCACGCAGGTGTCCTCTGCACGGCAGGGCACAGGCAGGCACTAAATCGAACTTCGGCTGAAGCACAGGAAGGCTCAACAGCTCAAGTCCAACTCCTGCTTTACGTAAAGCCTCTGCTTCCTTCTGATGACCAGCTCTGAAGGACGGCAGCCGAGCTGGAGCAGGGATGAGGAGTGGTAGGACTCAGCACCCCGGCAGCGAGCAGGATCTATGCCTAAACCTTTATGCAACAGAGTAAGTGGGTTTGATGCTTTTTTTTTTTTCCCCCTCCAGGATTGCTGCTATAAACCTGCTGACAGTGGAGGTGATGGCTTTCTATACTGTAAAAGAAAAAAAAAAAAAAAAAAAAAAAGAAGAAGAAAAAAAGGAAAGAAAAAAAAAGGCTAAAAATAAGCCGCAGGGAGTTTGGGATAATGAAGGGCTTGTTCTGGGAAGGAGTCCTGATCAGAGGACGCAGCCCCCGCGCTGCATCGGGGCTCCCGGCTGGCTGGCTCACGCGCTCGGCACTCGGCCGCCCAGCCCAAATTGGGAGAGATATCAGCAAAACCTGCTCCTTGCGTCGCACGGCGGCCCATTCCGTTTGGCCCCAAAGCAATCTCGCGAGCTAATTACTCAGAATTATTCCAACCCTGGAAAGCAAACAGCTGTGACCGCAGATGAAACTAGTCCCACGGGCTTGAAACTTTTGATCAGCCACTGGCCAGGGAGATTCATCAGGGTGTAGACAGAGGCCCAGGACATCGATTGACTCACTTGTGGCAGCAGGGGAAGTAGCATTCACATCTCCATTTCTAAGCTGGAAGGGAAAAAATAGGTATAGCAGCAGTGGTTTTGTAGTGCTAGGTGTCCGTCTGCAGCAGGGATAGCACTGGTGAGGGATTTAGATCTAAGGCCACGGAGGAAAGCGTTAATTAATGAGATCTGAGCTCTCGTTATCGAGTAGATCGAGGATGCCCGTAGCTGGACGACGGCGCAATTACGCAAAGCAAGAGTGGGTCTTTCGGGACCTGACTTCAGCCAGGGGCCTCATTTATCCACTCACCACGCTGAGGAAGACGGGTTGCTGGCGATGGAGTGGGAATCATGTTTCTGGATCTTCTCACCCGCCCGTTTCCCTGACCCATTAGCAAGCTATGGGGATTTCTGCTTTCAAATCCCATTTAGCATCCCTGCCTGAAACCGTGGGTACCAAAACCAGCCAACGCTCTGCCATGGACACATATGACCCACAGCTAGCAAAAGCAAAACCAGGACATTTTACCCTTGGCTGCACGCTGAAAATGTCTTCGTTATCCCAGGCAGAGGTGGATCTCTTGCTCATGTAAAATCCGTGCTATCCAAATGGACATTCTGGTCCTTCTCAGTGGCTGTCAGGCTGAGGCTTCTCCGAGAACGCCTTTGCTTGTGGTTACTGCAGCAATTTGGTTTCAGTCCAGGCCGGATCCAGGAGCAGAGACACGTAAGGGAAAATTCATGGAGTTTCTCATCCCCTTAGAAAACGTCCAGCCGAATCGCTGTTAGGAGGAGATTTGTTTGCCGTGTATCAAAACAGCTTGATCATTCCCACCAGGGAAGGCTGTCACCTGGGTCGGGCTGGTCTGGCGAGATGTCCTGCTGACCACCCACTTTTCCTTTCTCCCTCTCTTATGGGCACGAGCAACCTCAGGGAGGTCTGTAGTGGCAGCCTCCTGTCGCGGGACAACCACCCCTGGAAGGTTAGGCTCCGGCAGCCCACCTAGTAGCGGTTTGGGCTGCTCCCAGGTCCCAGCGGGAGTGGGCTGATGCCTGTGTTTAGCTGAAGATGCGTCGGGGAAGCGTGCGTGATAAAATCGGCTTGGGATGCTCCATACAGGACTGCCCAGCAGCAGAGCTGGTATGGGAGATGAGCTGAGGACACCACCTCTAAGGTACATCCACAGGCTGGATCAATGGGCTGAGGCCAATGGGATGAGGTTTTAACAAGGCCAAGTGCTGGGTCCTGCACTTTGGTCACAACAACCCAAGGCAGCGCTACAGGCTTGAGGAAGAGCGGCTGGAAACTGCCTGGCAGAAAATGATCTGGGGGTCCTGGTGGACAGTGGGCTGAACACGAGCCAGCAGAGTGGCCAGGTGGCCAAGAAGGCCAATGGCATCTTGGCCTGTATCAAGAATGGTGTGACCAGCAGGAGCAGGGCAGTGACTGTGCTCCTGTACTCAGCACTGGTGAGGCCGCAGCTCGAGTGCTGTGTTCAGTTTTGGGCACCACAGTACAGGAGAGACATTGAGGTGCTGGAGCGTGTCCAGAGAAGGGCACCGGAGCTGGTGAGGGGTCTGGAAGACAAGTCTTGGGAGGAGCGGCTGAGGGACCTGGGGTTGTTCAGCCTGGAGAAGAGAAGGTTGAGGGGAGACCTTCTCCCTCTCTACAACTCCCTGAAAGGAGGTTATAGCCAGGTGGGGTCAATCTCTTCTGCAAAGTAACAAGCGATAGGACAAGAGGAAATGGCCTCAAGTTGTGCCAGGGGAGGTTTAGGTTGCATATTAGGAAAAACTTCTCTACCAAAAGGCTTATCAGGCATTGGAACAGGCTGCCCAGGGAGGTGGTGGAATCGCTGTCCCTGGAGGTATTTAAAAGATGGGTAGACGTGGTGCTGAGGGACATGGGTTAGTGGTGGTTTTGGCATAGGTTTATGGTTGGACTCGATGATCTTGAAGGTCTCTTCCAACCCAAGTGATTCTGTGATTCTATATTCCTCCACGAGGACTGGGGACAGCTGCTGTCTGTACTTGAGGTCGGTCAGAGACTTTGCCCTGTGCCCCAGGGACATGTCCCTGCCAGAATTAGGCTTTGTAATAAGAAAAACAGCCTCTGCTCTCTGCCCGCGGACCTGCCCATGCCCATGTCTCTTGGGAGCGAGCCACTGGCCACGGTGCTCCAGTAAGCGGGTGGACCAGGAATCCCTGCCTGCTTGGTGGGAGAAGGTTGAACCACTTCATTTCCAGTGGGAGGATGGAGCTGGCCCAGAGCAGCATTAGGTCTGGAAAACATCAGTTCTACCAGACGAGGCGGACTTTATTGCCAATAAATGCTTCTGCTGAGCTTCCTCTTGGCGGCAGAAGAGGAGGAGAGCTTCTCCAGCAGATGGCTGGTTAGCACAGGCATCGCCCCTGCCCAGCCCGCGTTTCTCTGGAGCACCTCAACTCTCACTGACCAGAATTGATGTGTGCTCCCAACCTCCCACCGGAGTAGGAAAATGGTGTTAATCACAGTTGCTTTAGGAGGAATATAAGTATTAAGGGGATAGGAGTCAGTCTGTGGTCCCTAAATCGCAGTCAGGAGCTTTAAACACAAGACCTATCCCAAGTGAGTTTTATAATCCTTAAGCAATATTTTTCCATGCTTTTAATAGGGATTTTGCCCATGTAGGGGCAGATACTCTACGGCTGGTAGAAATTTGCTGGCCTACTATAAGAAAGAAATATATTCTCTACATAAAGAGCGGCCTACAATTGATGAATAAATCCTAAGTTAACCCAATAATTTGAATAGAGATAAAGAAATGATTTTTTTTTTTTTTTGGCGCGTGAACAAAGAAGGCTGAAAATGGATGTTGTCATGTACTTTTCTGCTCCATCCAATATAATTTCATGCATTCCTATAGGGATTTTGATGAGTTCTGCAGATCAATGACGCTGCATTTAAACACAAGCTAAGCAGTAATTACAGATGCATGCAAGATTTATTCATCTGGTGGCACTGCACCAGCTGATGGAAGGATCAGCCGTATCCAATCAATGTTTGAAGCTTCTCAAAATAAAGAGCTTTTTGGCTCCCACTGCAAAGTGAAAATAGAAATAACCCCTTGAATCCCAGGAGTAACCCCTTGAATCCCAGGAGTGCCCCCTTATGTCCATAGAGGGAAGGCCACAGGATGGGTCTGGATCAGAGTTGCACCTAAGCCTTGTCCCCTTGGGTATTCTTCACGCGCTCGCTGCATGACCCATTTTTCCCCAGGGCTGGACTGATGAGATTTAAGGCATAAGTGAGGAAAAAGGAGGAGGATGAGCAGTGTGGAGGAAGGAGCCAGGGAGCGGGCAGCCAGCGTTCCCTGGGATCATCTCCCGCGTGCCGCAGGGCGTCCAGGCTCAGCGGCGCACACGGGGAAGGAGCCGGCGTGATGTGCCATGCTGTGACGCGGAGGGAGCAGCTGGGGGACTGCAGTGGAAACCACAGAGGTGCGTAATGTGGTTCTGTTGTTATGGGAACACGTGGCAGGGGATGCAAGGTAGCATGTTTAAAGGCAGATACTGGATTTTGTCCAATTTTTCTTCAGGTTCTCCCTGTTGATGTGGGCGATATGTCCATACAGGACCCGGAGAGCAAAGCTTGCTCCCCACCGTCACTGCAAAATTCCCTGACCAGCCACAGAGTCCCACTCTGCGATGCTCTTTGCTGGGATGCTGGGATTTCAGGCAGGCTACCAGCGCTCATCCTACACCCAGATTTCTTGCCAAGCCTGCGGAAAGCAGCGACACAGCAAGCGGAGTCAGCAGGGTCAAAGCAAAACCAGCAGCCCTCCCGTGGTACCCCGGTGCTGGGGCTCGGGAAGCTAAAGAGCGGGATGAATGGGGTGAACCAGGCAGACCAGGGATTTGGGCGGCTCTTTCGGACGCTCAGATGGGTGGCACAGGAGTCAGAGAGACCCTTGGCACGACAAACAGGTCATGCAGGTGACCTCTGTGCTTTTAGCACATTTTTTATTCGCTACCAACTCTTTTAGGCAGACGCTCTCAAGTCTCCCACAGCGATGGCAGATGTCTGAACGAGCCCAGCAGGGCTGAGCCTCGCTGCCCTCCCTGCCGTGCTCCACTTCAAAGGAAGCTCCACAGGTGCTGGGAAGCACGGACAAGTGGGAAACCCGGGCAGCCTTGCCCGGAGAGCAGCCGTGGGTGGGAAGAGGTTGCCCAGAGGTGGGGTGCCCCGCGCTGAAAGCTGTCCTCTGTCACCTTCAGGACTGGCGCTGCCACCGCCGCGCGCAGGCGGGAGCCGGTCGAGACTCTGGCTCACGAGATGCAGCTCTTCATCGTGGGTGGGGAAGAGGCTCTCACCTCCTCAAGGGTGGTCCCCTGGGCAGGACACGGATAGCCGACCTCCTGGGCAGAAATGTGTAGCCTTTTTTTCCCCCTCCCCGAGTTTATTTGTAACTTCTGTACTTCTGTCATTTCTTTGTTTACGTATTTTTGTTGCATGAGATACTCCTCTGGGGATTTCTTAACCCAAAGTTGCTGCTTCCAACAACAGTTTAATTTGAGTAAAGTTTTTTGCCTGGACTCCGTTACCAGTTCCCGGCTCTCAGCAGCTGCTGCCTAATGTCAGCCTCCTCTTTCAATCTCTCCCTCCTATTCCTGCCCATTGCAGATTTGGCCTCAAATGTTCACCGCGCTCCCCGGCGCAGTATTTCTCAGGTTGGGGATTGCAAGGCCGTGGAGCTGTTTAACTGAAAATGTTTAAACTGACATTAATGCTGCTCGGTAGGATGTACTGGCTGGTATTTTCCCGAACGAGGATTTGGAAATGGTTTTTACGCTACCATCAAACCCCACGCGCCACGAGCAATACTGAGGGATTGGGAAACACTGATTTATGCCATTAAAAGCGCTGTCAGAGCCTCCGAGCGACAGTGACTGCTTGCCGGGTGTTTCATGGCCCGGGCTTACAATTCGGAAGCACCGAATTTCTTTTCAGTGCTGGTGCTCCCTGCAAACCCGCTGCTCAGTGTCGCCCAGCAGGGAAGGGGTTACAGCGAGGCAAAGTGCATCATAAATCCCCAGCGTGGCTTGGACTAACTGCCAAAACCCGAGCTGACACTTCCTTGGCGTGGCTCCACGGTGCGGTTTGTGCCTGGTTTCTTTCTCCCCTGTATCTCTTCCCTCCCCTCCCACCAGCAGGGAGAAGGTGCTGCCTAAAATCCAGGCTGAGCGCCATTTCTCCGCTTTTCTCCGAATAAATTCAGCCCCAGAAGAGACCCCTCAGGGACCCTGGAGGAGGTGCCTTCTCCAGGTTCTCAAGCGCTTAAATGCTTTGGATGTATAGGAGGCGGGGAAGGTGTAAGCATGAGGATTTTGGCACAGAGGGCTGTTCACTCTGTCTCCTTCCGCTCTGAACTCAACTAACCAGCCCTGCCCGGAGCCTGTGCCCATCCACAACAGCCCTGGCAGAATTATCCCGAGAGCCTGAGCACGGGCTGCCGGGGGAGGTCAGAGGCATGCGGGAAATTAGAGGGTTTTCTGACGGGGGCTGGCAAAATAGGAGTTGTGGGCTTGGATCTGTGTGTTACGCCAGCGGTCTGAAGGCAAGGAACAGATCTGGAGAAGGTGAAGTAAGTTTATAGACAGCCTCAGTGTTGTTTTTACTCTATTAGATAGCCAGCGTAAAAGGTACGGATGAATGAACTGCTACAGACCTAGTGCTAGCTCTGTGTGTTGCAAGGGGGGAAAAAAAAATGAAGAAAAAGAAAACCATAGGAAAAGGTTGAATATTTGCCTAAAGCTATCCGGCTCGCTGTGCTGGCTGGGCTCACGCCTGGCTTGTACGGGAGAGTGGCACGCGAGGCGGTAATGCAGCAGCGTCACGTTTGGCTGCCTTCGGCTCCCCTGCCCAAATCAATGATCGTCTCATCAGCACGTGTGTCGGGAGAAAGCAGGTAGGACCCTTTCCCAGGTCTCCAAGAGAGAGAGGAGGCAGGAAAGCAATCCTGGCACTGACCCAGCCCCGGCGCGGGCAACAGCCGGGCGTCACGTCCCTTCCCCAGTCCTGCTGGCTTTGCGGAGCCAGAGGCGTGGGGCTGGGGAGCAGCCGTGCCCGCTGCGCTCCGCAGGGCTGCAAACGAATCCCCAAGGGAAAACACGGCCCTTCCTGCCCGGCCGTGCCGCCTGAGGCCAAACAGCCCCGGTGCCAGCTCTCCTCCAAGACACCCCGTGTACGCACGGCACCGGCTGCATCCAAACACTGCCCGTGCTGCCGAGCCCCAGCCGCGTCTTCCATGTGAAGAAAGAAACCCCCTATTTCCCGCTTTCCCACCTAAAAAGCGGTAGGAAATCAATGGCTGGGGGTTGAAAATTGGCCCAGCGCTTGACCTGGATTAGCGAGAAACAAAGTGGTGTTTGCTACAGGGCTAATTAGAGCTATTATATCAATTAGGCTGTGCCCGGGGCTCCACCAGGCGAATCCCGATTTCTTGGCCAAGCGCTGGGACTCCGCTCCCATGGCGGGGAGCTGAGCTGGACAGCCCCGCCGTGTCCTGCCCAACCCACCCGGCTCCTGCCTGGCTCTGCCGCTGCCTTCGCCACCGTGGACACCGGCGTCTCATCGACAGGAGCGTGTTTATTGTCCCCATCGGGGAACCGAGACAAGGAGCTTCAACCCTTGTCTCCCAGGGCTCTCGGGTGGCCCCAGGGAGCTCTGTTTTCCTACCGGGAGCCGTGCCGCCCTCCCCTCGTGAGCACAGCTCTGGGTGCTTCGTCCCCATCATCGCCAAGCCCTGTGATTTTACGGCAAGTGTCACAATGTTTGCTGCGCTGCTTTTTTTTTTTTTTTTTTTCCATTTTTGTTCTCTCTTAAAGCCTCAGCCCCTCAAGGCTGGATATTAGATGGACTATTTGCTTAAGGAAATAAAAAAGGACTTTCCAGCTCTCCTGTTCACAGACAAAAGGCTTTAAAGTATAAGCCAGAGGGCTTAGGAAGCAGCAGATAAAAGCAATTTTCCAATGGTTGTCTTAATATATATTGAAAAACGGGGGCTTTTTAGCTAAGCCCATGATTGGTTTTGGATTTAACTCCTAACCTTCAGCACCTGAGCGTGGGGATGCTGCACTGCTCCCCCTCTTCTAGCAGGGGGTGTGCGGGTGCGTGCACGGGCTGGACCCCCAGGGAGGGCGGGGGGAACGGCAGCGCCTGCACACCTCTGGCAGTCACTTAAATGATTTTTGGGCTTTCTTGAGCCGCGGGGCCTGACAAATCGCACTGCCTTGGCACAGGCACCCCCTGAGCAGGGGTAGGACGAGGGATGGGGTGACCGACGGTGGAATCGCACCCCTGCGGGCTGCGGTCCGGGGAGCGGAGCATCGCGAAGAGAAACGTGGGGCAGGGAAAGGCTGGTGGCCATGAAAATGTGATGAGGGGGTGAGGGAGGTAACGGCACCCTGGGAGCATGGAGCTTATCTGATTTCTGGGACAGCACCCTCGGTGGGGAGCAGCTCCCCATCGCGCCGTCGCCACCAATGGCCGTAGACCCACGTGGAAGACGGCTTGCTCTGTGCCCGTGCCTGGCTACACAGAAATTCCCACGTTCCTGCCATTCTTTGCCATTTAAGGATTTCAAACGGCCAGCAAACACGTCAGGAAAAGACACGCCGCCGCCGCCGCTGCCGCCCTCGCCTCCCAGCGTCGCAGACGGTGCCAGACCTGACGGCAGCGGCGTGGAGAAGCGCCTCGGCAGGGTGGTCTCCTGACAGCGTTGCCTGCAGGCATGCTGCAGACCCGCTTGAGAGCAGCCGGTCCCCACCTGGCCACGCGTGCCACCCCTGGTGACCCATGGGCTGGATGCCGACGAGCTGGCACGAAGCGGGAATTACCCACACAGAGGGACATCCAGGGCTACCCGATTCCCTACGGAGCTTCAAGCTGCAACCAGAATGCTCACTGGTAGCAGACATGCCGTCTCCTGCCCTCACCCCCTGTGAGTGATGGTGGGCTGTGACAGCGGAGCTGGGGGCGCACGGTACGTCAAACGGCAAGGTGCGGAAAGCTTGGGCTCCCCGGATCTGCAGGAGGTGCTAGGAGCAGGGGCGGCAGGATTCCAGGAGAGCCGGCTCTCCCTGGCTTTGGAGTTGCATCCTGGCGCTGCCGTTCCCTGGTGTGGGAAGGAGGTTGGGACAAAAGGCAGGAGACCACGGCATGAGCACCGCCTGCCGAAAGGCAGAGCTGGTGGGAGATTGATTGGGAGATGGGGAGGGGGGTGCTGCAGACAGCAGTAGGGGTAGCAGCGAAAAAACAAACTGAACAGAACAAAAAAACCAAAAACCAAACAACCAAACCCCAAAACCCCAAGCCCAACCCTTGGTGGCAGCCTGCCAGCTGGTTTCGTAAGGACGCTGCAGCCTAAAAATACACAAATACTCAGCCAAAAAAAAATAAAATCTTCCTGCACCGTATCTGTCACCCACAGCCCTTCGCAAGGCAGGAAGAAATTCCTGTTGGGTCTGTCAGTCGGCGATGAAAACAGATTATCCAGGGTTCAAGCCTGCGGTTCAGCAGGTTTCCTTGGGGGTGAATGCCCTCCGCTGTGTTTATCGGCGGTGCCGGCTGCTCCTCATCTCTACGCAAAATGGGAAAATAGACAAGGTTGTTCCCAAATTCTGGCAGTGTCCCCTCCTCCAGGCAGCGCGAAGTACTGCCTGGCTCCTACCTACCCTTTCGGGTGGGAGCTGTGCCAAAAGCGGGACAGCCCTGATCGGTACCACGGGCCATTAAATAGCAATTTATTTAGTCAAGATTTTACTAATCCCCAGGCCAAAGACAACATTGTTGTGATGTGACATGGTGACAAAAAATGGCAGGGAGGGAGCAGGTACTGCTACGTCTTTGTCCCCGAGGAATGAAATACCTACGTAACTTCTCTGCTCCCCCTTGCAGTGCACAGTCTGTGTTATCTCCAGGGTCTCTTCAGACAGATCTCAGAGACATTTTTTGGGGGGTAAAGGAGGATTAGGAGGGGGGAAGCAACAACACGATACCACCAGTTTTTGGCTGCAAGATCCATATCTAATGAGGTGCTGAGTTTTCAGTGGAGCTGGCTGCAGAATTTGCTATTTCAGACGGAAAGGGAGCGATGCATCAGAGCTCTGGTTCAGCTGGTGAATGCTTTCCTGGGTGTTTCCACGTCGCTGGGTGCTGCACAAGCTCTGCTTTAAAGCCCAGCTCTGTGGCTTCTTCTCTTGGCCTGAGAACTTAAGTGGGGGGGTCACGGCATCTCAGATACCTTCACACAGACCGAGAGGGGATATAGTCCTTCAGAATCCAGGTGTTCACATGGGACAGGACCTCCTGCTTCTCCTTCTCCTCCATTTTCTTTAGAGTTTGCACAAGCTCCAGCCAGGAAATGTCTTTCGAGACAGTTCCCCGATGGCTTGCATGTGTGACTTGGGAAGGGTACAGGGAAGAGCCTGTCTCTGGGTGTAAGCTTCTGGGTGGCTTCTCCTCCGCGGAGAGGCTATCCCGCAGGAGACAGCAGGTCTGGTGGAGCTCTCTGTCCCAGAGTCTGAGAGAGGCCAAGTGGGGTGGGCATTATAACAAGTGACAACATCTTATGATGGGCCATGTTATGCAGAGGGTCCTGCAGACCTCCACCCCCCCATGCTTGGGAGATTTCTGGTGAGGAATCTGAGCCCTCGCGCTCCCCTGGCAGTGTTTGGTGGGACAGGAAGGCGAGCATTGCTTAACACCTGCCTTCGAGACACCGCAATGTGGTCTGCACCCTGCTTTGGGCCAACAGAGGCAGCCCCTGGAGAGACTGCACCCGATTTTGCTGAAATTGGGTCTCCAGGCGGACGAAGACTGAGGGTGAGGTGCTGGAAACATCCAGCTGATCACAAAGACAACGTCTTTCCTGTTGCGCCCTTCCTCCAGCTCGCACTCAGCCCTCGGTCTAGCCACGTAATGACAGCGATTCCTTCATTTATGAGGGTAACAACAAAGCCTGAGACCTCTACCAAGCCCCTCTAGACTCCGACAGGCTGGTGCTCAGCCTGCCCCCGTCTCCTCCACCTCACGCTCACCAGAAACCGCCCTACTCCAGACCCGGCACCGGCAGACATCACAGAGCTGCTCCTCCCTGGAAATCTATTTGCATCTCATTTGTGGGACCTGAGCAAGGCTGACGTTTCCAGTCAACCAGCTCTGGCCTTTATGAGCTGTTTTGTTTTGCTTATCGTAGGGGGAACTTAATTATTCAAAGCTGGTGGGCATATTTACTTACGGGGGAAATTAAACCATAAATTCACACAAATGTATCTGCATCTCCGCTTGTGATGTGCTTTGCATTTCTGCTTTATTGGCGCTTGGGCTCCAGGACACAAAGGTGGGTTGTTCAATAAACACCACAATGCAGGTCATCCCAATTAATTGGATTGTTCCATTTGTGCCGCTACTCCATCCACTTAAATGCAAGGGAGCGCGAGTGGCAGGCACGAGTAAGATGGGTGTGCAGAAAACCGTATTCTAATGCAAAAGCTGTGATGAGAAAATGGAATCTACACACCTGACGGGAATATTAATGCAAAACCTTGACCTATAATTTTTCTTTCTTCAGGCTGAGCGAGCCAGCAACAACTGCAGCTCATTAAAACAGACCATGTCCTAACAGTCGTGCATAATGCCCACGTCCCCCAAGTCCCATGATCTAAACGTTTGCCTCGCTGGCTTTGCTGCTTAAATGGTGGGATTTGTGGGATGTGGGCATTATCACAGAGCTGCACTGCCCTGCGTGGCTGGGAACTGCCACCGACCCTGGAGACCCCTTCTGCCTTTTAAACCCAGTGTGAAGGGAGAAAGACCAAGGAGAGGAAAAAACAGGAGACAAACCCAAAAGTGCTGGACTGGATTAGACCTCTGGAGTTCATCCGGACCACCCCCCTGCTCAAAGCGGGGCCAACTTCAAAGTTAAGTTCACTCAGAAGGTTAGCTCAGGTGGCGCAGCATGGAGTATTTGCAAGGATGGAGGTTTTACAGCCTCTCTGGGCAGCCTGTTCCAACGCTGCCTTGTCGGGGCTCAGTCTGGAAGCCGTTCGCCGCCTCACAACAACATCTGGCTCTACTTTCTTAACTGTTTTCCTCAACGCAGAGTGTGCGGTGGCGTGTGGGATGCAGTAAGTGTCAGGAGGGAAGGTGATACCACCAAGCAAAGACAATTCTTTCACAAGGAAAAGAGATCAGAAAACAGTCCCACGTGAGACAGGGCGAGAAGGAGGGCGCTGCGGTGTTTTGTTCTGAGTTTGGCGCCGCTTTTCATAAGGCACTGCCAGAGGAGTCCTCGAAGATGGAGTGGCCAAAGCGTTGTCCAGCTTGGGCTGGGTGTTTGGCACAGACCTGAGGTGTCAGGGCTGCGGTGAGCGATGGTAGAGCAGCACACAATCCCATCCCTGTTTCTCCGCTGAGCAGTGAGGGCTGTATCCCTCACCGGAGGCATCTCTCCCTCCCTTCGCTCCCTACGGAGAGAGCCAAAGGCAACAAGCTTCCTAGCCCTGACACCTCTGCTATGTGTGAAGATGGATGGGTTGAACACAGGCCTAAAATATTTTACATTTTCACAGTAGTTTCACAGCCCTGGCATTATCGAATGATCTTTCAATGTACTTGGAAGCAGGAGGAGAATAACTTGAGATGGATTCCGGCTTTTTTGTGTCTGTGTACTTGCAAACTGCCTCTGCCTACACATCTTGCAGGGCCTGTGCCTGTTTGGATGTGCGCACGGAAAACGGGTGCTCGCGTGGATGCTCCGACTGCTCCATTTCCCCCGTGAAGTTTGGAGGCTGTTCAAAGCACGTCCCCATCCCCGGGAGGTGAAGATCAAACTTGCCCTATGCACTGTACTCCACTGACCAGGCTAGTTAGGAACTCGAGGCTAGGAAACACGAGACAATTTAAAAACCTGAACAAAAGTAGGAGATTAAGGAAACCAGCTGGAAACCTCTATTTTGCTGATTTTGAAAGCAAAATGTGGGTCACAGATGTGCTTCCACAGACAGAAACTGGCTGGAGAAGAAAAAGACATCAGCAGTGCCCAGACTCTTTGATGATCAGAGGTAGATTTAGCTCCTAGGCATGGAGACAAGAAAGGAAGAGGAGACAAAGTAGGAATAAAAACGCAATCAAGAGATTAGGAATGTGGAACTCAACCCACCCGTAAATTTGCCTTAGGGAACGATGAAGAAATGCAGTAACGAAAAAAAGATGAAACCAACTGCTCCATCTTACTCTCTTCTCTTGCTGTCCTTATTGTTTTACTTTTTGCTGCCCAAGACACAGGAGGCCCCTTAAAGAACCTCCCCTCTTCCTCGGTCACCTTTTTTTTCTTTGGCACAGTGCTGTTTTCTACTGTTCCTTTGCAGTAGCTATGAAATCCTTGCTAAAGACAGCCTGACTTTAGAGCCAAAAGAAGCAAAGCTTTGCAGGGAAGCCCACACCGTTAGGCAGGCGTGCATGGCAGAGCAGAAAGCAATGCGCTCCTGCCCATCTTTGATAGGAAAGAAGAGCTAATACTCCCTTCTTGCTTAGGCTAATACAAAATACTAAATCTATTTTCAGTGAAATTAATGACAGACTAATAAGAGCCATGCTGCTAGCTCTGGCAGGCTGTTGATTACCCTGTGACTCGGTCTCCCCGGCGGGGGCTGTACCAGAAGCCCTGTTGTTTGAGCCGTTTAAAAAAACCCTCAAAGTAAAGCACTGGAAGAGCAATGTGGGACAACGGCAGCACTGAGTTGGAGAAGCCGAAGTGGTGGTTCCTCAGAAACAGGCAGGCAGTGGAAGGGGGGCTTCTGAAGAGCATTTGGGGCATTCAGCAGGTAGGTCCTGGGGTGAAGGGAAGTGCCTGGACCACTCCTGAAGGTCCCACCTGCACTGGCCACGACAGGACCTGGCCACTTGGTGCCTTTGGGCTTCGCGACGCGCTGAGTAGCCATGGATTGCAATCTCTGGCTCCTGCAGCACACTGCCCTCCTGCCAGCAAAACACCAGTCCCTACGGCTTAAAACCACGAGAAGCCCGGAATAGGAGCGATGATACTACAACTCACTGCCCACCACCGTCTCTCAAACTCTGCGGAACTTCAGATTCAGTTCTTGTCTGGAATTTATTTTTCTCAGCCCTAGTGAAAAGCCATTTTGTAGTTGCTAGTGTTTTAAACCCAATATCAGTGTCAATAAAGATAAGTCCTTTCCTGGGTTGGAGGGAGGGGAAATAGGAAACTGTCTCAAATCTTTCGCTCATGCAGAAGAAAACAACCCCAAAGCATTGAAGGATTAAATGAAAAATATGCCTCTTTTCACTGGGTGTCCACTGGGCGTGAATAAGTGCCAACTGAGCTCTCGCTTGCATCACCATCTGGTGCGATGGCACCAGGGCCTGGAGGTGCCACAGGACGCGTTACAGTGCCCTGCCCTGCGACAGCATCTCTGCTCCTGCTGACGGAACCACCAGAGGCTCCTAAATGGCAGCAGGTCCGTAAATGCAAAGGACTTTGTTATCTTCAGCCTCACCATCTGACCTAGCCCAGAGGAAACAAGCGTCCAGCCACAGCACGATTCACAGCCCTCCCCTGGCAGGGAGGATCTTGCAGCCTTCTCCAGATACAGGCGATTCTGTTAAGAGACACCGAAATTCATTCTACTGGGCTGCGACCACGCGTTGATATTGCTGTGAACACCACGGCGCAGAGCCTCTTCGGCTGGATGTCTAGAAACTGCTCATGGCTGCAGAGCGCTTGCTGATGAATTGCCCAGCAGCTGGTCACATTGGGAGGGCTTACGCTTATTGTTTTCAACTGCTATCTTGCATGGAAGGGAAATCAAAATACTTTCCTCAAGGTAATTGGCTCTGAAACAATTGAAGAATTTTCCACGAGGTTGTAATGCAATTAGGACTGCATTTTATATAATTTATATCTCTCTAAAGGTATGGTTTTGCCATCAGACCCTTCTTTTGTGAAAAAAAACCCCAAACAACCAAACCCAAACAAAAAAAAAAACCCAAGAAATTGCTGGCAAGAGAAGGCTGATTTTGTTATTACAGGCAAAGAAATACAGATTAAACATGGATGTCCGCCTAGTAGTGATTAAAAGGCAGCATAATGTCAGGATCATCGCTGAGATGTAGTCACTCATGGTGAGAAATGGTCGGGTAGGATGCTGTGACACCAACCACACATCTGCAGGTTTCCCGTTTGGTTTTCGGTCAATGCCAAGCGATGTGTCATCACTCGCCTTCTGCTGCGGCGCCGCCAGAGCACAGAAATAATCCCGCGCTCCCGAACTGCCCTGCCAGCTTGGATGGGAGGAGCTGGTGCCGACTGGGGATGATCAGGCCCGCTACACAGAGCAAAACCATCCGCCCTGCCGGTGCTTGGGTCTGTGTTTTGATAGATATCCAGGAAAACTCTACGCAGATGATGCCAGACACTCCAAACACGTAAGAACGACTCCAGAAGTGCATGAGTCAGCTGGTGAACGGGATACTGCAGAAGCCAAAAGCACGGACATAACATTCCCCTATCATCGTCTGGGGAAACCTCGATTTCCCTGACTGCCAAGGTCCGAGGGTATAACTGGGAAAAGGATCACTCTGTGCGTGCTTGTTCCTTACACTTAACCACGTGTTACTCACTATTGCCCAAGACACAGTACAGGGCCAGGGGGACGTTTTGCCTGACTGCAACAGCTGCTGCGATGGCAATTATGGGATGAAAAGCTTTAGCCTCCTCGCCTAGGTGGAGGCAAACAGATTGGACAAATTGTCGCTAGAAACAGGCCTGAACTGAAACTGGGGAAGTGCTCAACATTTCTTCAGAGCCGGAGCAGCTGCTGATGGGTAGATGACCTGTCCTTATGACAGGATGAACCAAACCCATGGATTCCGACAACTACCACCACCAAAAAACAGTCTGGATGTGGTCACAGAATCACAGAATGTTAGGGGTTGGAAGGGACCTCTAGAGATCATCTAGTCCAACCCCCCTGCCAGAGCACGTCCACCTACAGCAGGTGGCACAGGATGGCGTCCAGGTGGATTTGGAATGTCTCCAGAGTGGGAGACTCCACCACCTCTTTGGGCAGCCTGTTCCAGTGCTCTGCCACCCTCAAAGTCAAGAAGTTCCTCCTCATGTTGAGATGGAACTTCCTATATTCGATTTTATACCCATTGCCCCATGTCCTATCACTGGGCACCACTGAAAAAAGACTGGCCACCTCCTCCCGGCACACTCCCTTTAAGTATTTGTAGACATTTATGAGATCCCCGCCTCAGTCTTCTCTTCTCCAGACTAAAAAGACCCAACTCCCTCAGCCTTTCCTCATAAGAAAGATGCTCCAGCCTCCGAACCATCTTTGTGGCCCTTCACTGCGCCCTCTCCAGCAGTTCCCCGTCCTTCTTGAACACTTCTTGGGAGCCCAGAACTGGATGCAGTATACGAGTTGTGGTCTCACCAGGGCAGAGTAGAGGGGAAGGATGACCTCCCTCCACCTGCTGGCCACACTCTTCCTGATGCACCCCAGGATGCCATTGGCCTTCTTGGCCACAAGGGCACATTGCTGTAGAGATGCCACCGACTGTGTTATGAGAATAACGCAACGCTGCTGTAAAAGCAAAGACCCTTGGCTGTAATCCAGCTGCTTATCAGCACGGTGCGTGGCTATCACAGAAGGAAAGCCAAGAGCTGTACAAAGCAGGTGGTCACACCCTTCTGTTATTTATCAGGCAAATGAAGAAGCCATCAGCCACGGCCACGGGTTGGTCTGGCTCTGCTCGCTAGATCCACGTTTGTAGAAACCTACCTTGAGCAGCCTGGGAGCAGTTTGGGAGCCTGGCCTTGGGGGTCACGGACCTGACCCCAGACTGGCCAGAGTGGACACAAACATCCTGCCTGATCTTTTCTGCCGTGCGGCAGCCTGTGACACAACACGTGTCCCAGCCTGCAGGCAGAACCGTGCTCAGATCCACCACTATGAGGTCATTAACTCTAGTTAAAACTTTAACAAGCCCAAATGCAGCTTCTTAACACGAAAGACTAGGGACAGGGATACTCACTATTGGGCCGAGTCGTTAAGTTGATATTCCCGGGAGCGGTTGAAGCACTCTTGGATCCCAGAGTCTGCCCAGAGTCTCATCATAGCTGACAGCAGCTCTGGAGAGAAGGGCTCTGTGTCCTCCATCCGACTTACGACATCGCAGACCATCTTGGCATCAGCCTGCGGGGGAAAGAAACAAGAGGTCACGGAGATGCTCCAGGCAGAATTGGGGAGCCAGAGATTCCAGAAACAGTTCACCGACAGGAGTAAAGAGGCAGCGTTTCTCAGGATGGGGCTTTAGGATCCACATCGTACGATCCAGCAGAAAGGGCAAAAGGAGGATGGAGCAAGGCAGCCGCGAGGAAAGAGGTTATTTATTTGTATAATTCACATCACACAAATATTTCTACTGGGCAGACAAACCAGCCAGCGCTGTGTATGCGTGGAGCTTCTTGGGAACAGAAGGAAATTCATGTGTGTACAAGTGTGTTTTAAACTGTCAGCGAAGTGACGCATATCCTGTAACGACACCAGTTCTAACCGAGCCTGTAACCTTGCTGAAGCAGGGGCCATTTGTACCAGCAAGGGCAGCAGAAAGGCTCCAGAATCAGGGTTTTTTTCAGATGCTGGTTTATTGCTTTTCCCAAATTCTTGTTCTTTGCTACCAGCCCCTGCTATAGGGGCTACTTCATGCTGACACAGACCACCTTGGCTGGCTCTCGTGCTCTCTGACTCACAGGGAGAGGAATCTCCCGCGGTTAAGGAGTATGGCAGTGAGGGCAGGGCCAGCTGGCCGTTTTCGGATGGAATCTTTTTCGGTGAGAAAAAAATGTGATTTGCTGGAACAGCAGCTTTTCCTGCAGGATAATGTTCTGACACAACTCAGGTCTGGAAGATGTCTCAGATTTAGGATGGGAACGTCTAGACAGCCTTGGAATAGCTGAGTTCAGCCCTACTGGAACAGCCCACAGTGGCTGATGCCTCGCTCATTTGGAAAGCAGGACACCCAAATTCATGACCCTCCTCTGCTTGCTTTGCAGGAAGTGGATGTCCCACACCCCCCACCCATTCCTGAAACCCCAGGGATGTTGGCTACTCCGCAGAGTTTTTCTTTCATGGCTTTGAAAATTTTTGGAAAAGTCTCTTATTTCTACCAGATGAAACAAAACCAATTATTATTGCTATAATTAATTGGAAAAGAGGAGCTCTTATTCCCTATGCGTGCCTACAGCAAACTAGTGAAGACAACCTGTTTATTACCTTTTCTCTTGCCCATTAGATCAAACCCACTCTTGGGCAAATGCAGGTGGAAGTCTTTGCCTTCCAGGGTGTTTGGTCTAAATCAGCGACCGCTGAGCAGAAACACGAGTCTCACAAAGGGGAGTGCAGGCAGTGCCCATGCTTCCCTGTCCCCATCCCATGGAAAAACAACCCCTGTTCCTCAGTGACCCGTCTCATGAGCACAAATCCACCTGCAGTTGGGTGTCCAGCTCCTGGCGAGCCCCTGCATCGCCGCTGGAGGAGCTTCTACCTCCTTCCCGGCTGCAGCAGGCTCTGTCCTGTTCCTCTGCCCTGCCAGGTGCTGCTGGTGCTCCTGTCTGATGCTCAGGTTCAGCAGCTGTGATGGGAACAGCCCAACTGCTGAAGGGGTCGCTCTCCCTGGGGACCACTTGACCATGGGGGACAAGGTGTTAGAGGTTTTTTGGCAAAGCAAGCAGACTATTTCTTAGGTCATGGGTACAACTAGAAGCGGAGGAACGCCCATGTTGAAGAGCACCACAATAACCTAGTTGCGTGGGTGGGAATGACAAGGAGTATGACATGGCCGGCGTGGCCAGCATCAAAACTCCTCTGCAGCCTCTCTTTTCTGTAACGCTGAAATTGTTGAAAAATTGCAGAGCACCAAACTGCTGGCACTGGAGACTGAAGCTGCTGGAGATTTCAAGGCTCAGAGAAAGCCTCAAGCCCCCTGAACATCCAGTCTTTACAGGCTGCAGAAACCTCTGTACCGTATGGAGACACCATCCCATAAAAGTTAATGGGGTGAAGTTTCTATACTTTGAAGACTTTATGAACATAAAGTCTTTCTTGCAGAATACTTAACTCCAAATTTTAGTGCCCAGGAATCCTCCTGGCCCTCTGTACAGACTCTGCTCGTTTTTTGAGAAACAGTATTGGTGACTCACACCTCGAAGCCAAGAGAAAGGAAGGACCTTGAAGAGTTCAGTTAATTTCAGAAGCTTGTTTTCTGCCCTGGAGTGCTTCGTGAGCTCAGTGAATATTCATAAATCATCACTATGGTTTGCCTGCCCTGCTGGAGGTGTAATTCTGTTCTTTTCATGGACTCTAAATAACACAAAACCTGCTAATAATGGCCAGTCCACTCAGGGTGTGTTGTGGCCCCGTTATTTGTGCAAGGGTGGTGCAGAAAAAGCACCAATGCTTTCAGTCAGGTAGGAAGGAGGTCTTCCATATGTTGTCTTGACTACTGGGGGCGGGGGGCGGGATATAATAGGTGTAAGTCACAGATCTGTCCATCTGTCTGCGACGGCAAAGCACATTTGAAGCTCTCCAGCTGTTACGGGCAGGGTCCGGGCTTCTTCTGAGCTTTGCGGATTTAACTGCAGGTTGCCTTCTGCCACGCGTCAGAGGGAACGGCACGGCCGTCGCCTTTTCCGTGCTGGCAAACGGCTGCCTCACCTTTTCCCCGACGGAGCCTCGCGTTAGCCCCCCTGCCATTTCAGACCCACAGCAAGAGGGCTTGAGCAGAAGCCACAGAGGACCACAGCGATGACCGGGCAGAGCGGGAGTGAGCGGGGACAGGCATCTCTGGCTGTGGTTATCAGGTCTGCTTGGGCCAGAAGCGGGGCTGAGCTTGTAGGGCAGGGGATTATTTTGGTACATGCTCCCCTGCATGTCCCTTTGTCACCGAAGGGCGCTTTGGGGACGGGAGATGTTGCCCTCCCGCAGGCCATAGGCAACAGGCTGGAGCAGGGGAACAGCTCGTAGGAGAGTTTATTGTTCCCGTTGAACGGTAATAAAAGTATTCCAGACCCAGTTTCATGCTGCACAGCAAACCATTGACCTCTCAGTTTTACAGACCCAGGAAAAGCAGGTGAGATGAGTATTTTTAAAAATACTCCTGCCCCCTACCAAGGATGAAGCCCCTCTGCCAAGGAGCGTGGGGCCATCCAGGAGTTCAGGCATTTGTTAGATGATTTAACGAGCAATTAAGGATCCAAGAAGAGAAGATGCCCCTTTCTTTTCTCACTCTCCAGGCTGCATCTCAAGCTGGGAATGACATTAAAATCTCCAGCCCCCCCTGGGCCCAGCAGGTAGGTTTTTAAATACTGCCTGATTGACTTTTCCCTTCCCGCCTCCCCCGGGTCTGGCGCTCCCGCTTTTCCCAAGGTGAGAGGAGCCGAGCCTCCTGCCACGCTCTGCCTCTGTACTGAAGCCAGCAATTAAATCAAGCAAAACAAAACAGACCAACCCCCCCCCCGCCTCTACCCAACACCCTCCCCCCCGCCTTGCAGTTCCCATCTGAAGGGGTTTTCGTTAATGAATATCACGGTGATATTTCAGCCACCTCAGGAGCTAAAAATAGGCAGCACTCTGCCCCTGGGATTGCTGGAGGGAGCCACAAAATGGTGCAGGGCTGCTTCCCTTACCGCTGCCTCTGCCTTTCCCCAGCTGCTCTGGCTCCTGTGCCCTCGGTGAAGCCGGCCAGGAGCACGGCAAGGGGTTGGGCTGGTCTCCTTCAGGCTGGTTCCTACCCGCTAGGAGCATCCCAGCCCATCCCCACAGCTTTCCCGCATGTCCCACTGCCACTTCCCAAGGGCTTGCGTTTCCCCTAGCGGGTCAAAACCCTGACCCTCCAGGCTGCTTGCCTTTGGGTTGTTCCTTACCGAGAGTGGGATTCGTTCAGCTCCCTGTCACTCCACTCCTGAACGCTGAATGTGTCCACCTGCAGCGGGAGAACGGGAGCTGGCGGGGCTGGGCTTGGGAAGCAGCTGGACTCGGAAACCCTGGGACGGTAAACTATCCATCCAGGCTTTAGCCATTAGGCTAAAAATCCAAACAACCCTATGTCCAAGAACAAACCTCCACTCCAGCCACGGAATGGAGAGGGCTCTGTAGGGCCAGGGCCGGGTGGGTTTTTATACGACAGTGAAATCCACAGGCGTGGTGTGAACGAGAAGCGTGTAACCTCAGCGGGACGTCAGCGTGTCTCCTTTCTAACCCCGGGTTGTGCCTCTACCTTTGCCCCAGGCAGGCGGTACAAACCCAGTTCAGAGAGGGATCTGTTTTCTCGCTAACCTGGACATAACCGCGGTGATTTAATTGTCTCCCATATGTCACTGTCACCAAGCACACGGGCTGTGCTCAGCAAGCAAACTTGTGACTTCGCTTCCGACAGCCACACAGCCCAATTAACTCGTTACCTCGCTGGAAGGGAGAGGGGCTCTTCCTAGCAGCCTGACACCACTGCCCGCCACATTTGCCTCCGCAAGTTAGTTGTTTTTCATCGTGCAGATAGAGATCACCCCTAACTATTTGTTCCTCACCACCAGCCACGATCTGTGCTCGCGAAGGCACCAGCAGAGCTGCTCCTGCCCTGCCTGCCATGGAGTTGCATCGCAGTGGGATGCGTGTCCCCGTCTCTCTGACCATTCCAGGATAAATCCTGGCTCTGGTCCTTCGAAAGTGCAGGCACATTCCCTAGGCGACTTTTTTTTTTTTCTTCTTTTTTCAAAAAGGATTAGTTTTCCGGAAGGGGAGAGCTTAAGGGAAAGGCAAAGCCTTGTGTGGACTACGTGGTACATATCTGCCATAGAGCCGCACTGACGTACACCCACAGCAGGGCCGACCCGGCGCGTCATGTCGTACCGCGCTTTCCTTTTGGTGAACTAAATCCCAGTAAATATAATTTTTGCTGTTATTTACTCTGATTAATCATACTTGTCACACTCGGCCTATCTCAAAGGTTAACACCGGGGCAACTTCCTTTGGCGGCTGGTCGTACCCAAAGCCACGTCTCAGAACATTTCAGAAAATCCATGAGGGTGGGGGGGAAAAGACACACATTGCATTTTGCTGGCGGTGCAAGACGAGCCAGAGGCACAGTGCTAGAGCCCATCTTGTATAACCTAGTGCACAGCTGAAAAGAGTGGTGACCATCACCTGGAACCTGGGGAGAAACTGATGTCTTGAAAGCACCCAGCATCCACAAAGGACGTCCCTGGAGGGGGACCTTCTTGGGGGACCCTGAACCTAACCTCAGGGCAGAGCAGGACGTGCCTCTGCTACTTCAGTGAGAAACAAGGTGGCGTAACTTGGGGGCAGAACATGGCTCATAAACTGAAAGCTGCCACCTCCTCCTCCTCCTCCTCCTCCTCCTCCTTCCAGAGCATCTCAGAAACCTGGACCCTGCTTCACAGCTGAAGTGTGGCTGCATCACTGCGAAAGCCGGTTATTTTCACAGCATTTGCAGCCTGAATGAATTCTGGAAACAAAGCAGAGCTGGTGAATACGCCTCTTCCAGAGACATCCAGGGCCCAGCTCCAAGTCCATAGGAGTTTTTTGCTGAATAAATAGCTCCACGTATGACTCTCCCCCTCACTCACCCTCTCTTTCTCACACATCTGTGTCTCAGAGCTGACCTCTGAATCTGTCTGGCATGAAGCAGCTGCTGTGCATTGCAGCAGAGACAACCTTCTCCCCGCCTCCTCCACTCTTCCATCCACCTTCAGGACATTTAACCGGAGCCTCCCACCTCTGCTTGGCATTTGGCTTGCTGGGCGTGCAATCTGAGAGACCCTGGAAAGCACTGAGCTAGTAAAAAAACTCTCCAGTGACTTATTCAAATCCATCCCTTTCGAGAACACCACGAGGTGGGCACCCAAACTACATCCCCTCTGTCTGCACTCGTTAGTCTGCAGTGGATCTGGAAAGCTCCTGACAACAGATCCCAGTGGTCTGGGAAAGAGGGTTTACGCTGATGCAATGCTCAGCGTAGTTCTCTCCAGCAATTTGCATCACACAGCAAAGCTAAGCCTAACAAATGAAGTTAGGGATGGTTGGCTTTCCACAGCATCATGCTAGCCATCTTCTACCCCGCTCCTGTAAAGCAGCTCACAAAAGGGCTGGATGACTCGGCTACAAAGCCGAAGGGCTGTGGGCAGGCTGGCTATTTTGTAGAGAAAACATAACCCGACAGCCACAGTGACGCGCAGCGCTCTCCTCCCGAGGTTGTGCTGTCTGGCTAGCAATTAGCGCAGCCCTGGTTTTCATATCCTTCTGGAGCCAAGATGGTCCCGTCACCTCTGACTATCTTGGCCAAACAACCTCTGTGTGTCTGGTGCTCGGTCGAGGATCTCTGTCCTGAAACCCTGGTACTGCTGTGTTTTCTGTCTGCTGCTTCCTGTTCGGGGAGATGTTGAGCAGGACTGGCATTACAGATTATTACGGCTCTAAAGCAGGGCAATTGCTTTGTGTTTGGTACTACTCTTACTCCTACCCATTCTCTAAGACGCTGCAGCTGAGCAAATACAATTTGCTAGCTCTTATGTGGCTATAAACATCTTCTCCCATCCTGCAACACACATACAATGATATTATTCCCTGTTTGCTTGGACTACTGACTATCTGGCAGCCCAGGGACTGGATAATGCATGAACCAGACTAAGACCTTGGGTTGCCAGTTGGCCACTGCCATTGTAAGAGTTCCTCCAGCCCTATGTCCTGTAGGAAACAGCGCTTCGCTTGCCAGAGAGGTGGAAAAACCCCACCACCCAACACCACAGAACTCACCCTGCAAGAGGGATGCCACCGAAGGGCAAGTCATTTCCCAAATTTGCTTTGCTCTGGGAAATCGTAGGGTCCTGTTCTCTCTCCCCTGTTCTTGAGGAGCTCAGAAGAGCGCCTGAGCTGGGCGAGGCAAACACGGTGGACAGCTGACCTGATTTTTCCAAGCAAGGACAGGAAAACCAGAAAGCACCTGCTAAATGGTCTCCAAATAGGTCCTGACCTGCTCGCTGCAATGGAAGGTGAGAAAACAGCACCCTGTCCGCCCCAGTCACTTCTAATTCAAGAAGGTGACATCCCTGAAAGACCAAGAGCCGCCACAACCTCCACCAGCGTCCCTCCGAGGGCAGGATGTCCTACAAGCACCCAGCAAAAGGGCTGGGTACGGGACCTGCAAGCCCGAACCTCATCCTTGCTGATGATTTTGAGGCCACGCAGACGCTGCCCACCAGGGAGGGGATGAGAGAGAGTCACAGATGGGGGACATTAGCCGCATGGCTTCATGCTCTGCAGGAAAGTGCTCCTCCGCGGTGCTGAGGAGGAGGCTGGAAACACGTAAAGAGGACAGAACAAAATCCTTGCAGCCTACTGCCTTTCTCCCTTCTGTCAAATCCTCTCTGCTGGGTAAAAGTCCATAAAATGTCCACGGCTCTGGAGTGTTTGTGTTGCAGGAAAAGGGTGGGGAGGTGGCTGGTATCCCACAGAGGTGGGGAAGCTGCACTGGCTCTGGGCATTTGAAAAATAAATGGCTTTTTTACAGCCATTGCAAAGTGGATGGCTGAGGACAAGCTGAGTGGGAGCGATGGCGATTCTCAGGGAACCCGCTCCGGGTTTGGGAACTCCCAACGGCTTTAGCCTGCGCATCTTCCCCTCTTCAAATGTCTTTTAAGATTTTCCACGCCAAAATCCCTCCGTGTGACTGCATAAGGGTGGCAGGGCAGAGGGGACACGGTTTCATTCCAAGCTTTCCCACCACAACAGGGGCAACGGGCTTTGTCTTTGGAACAGAAAGGGAAACCAGCCCCTATGGCGGGAGCGTTCCCAGGACAAAGCCAGGGTTTTTTTAATATCTCTGGTTAAATGCCTCTCGTGTATGATGATTTATAGGGCAGCACCTTCCTGCTGGGAAGCCGTGCAGCGCTGGAACTTAGTAATTAGTTTAATGCTCACAGTGATGCTGAATGGTGGGTGCTAATCTCCACTCTGCAATTAATCTAGCAGATTTATCAGCGCCTCGTACAATGAAGGACTAAGACTGTGGGTTACAGTCATCTGTCCCTGAAGAAAGTGACGGCGTTTCAATCAGAAAAAGCCTTGTTTCATTTTGTGGTACTATCTTACATGGTGATCTGTGTTGAAGATATATACTTAGAGGACAAAGTGGAGCAGAAAAATCCCTCCAACCCATCCCAATCATGCTAAATTTCGCCTCCCTGTTAACTCTTCTCTTCTCTGTAGCCCATAATTGGGATGTCTGGGTAGGGGTTTCCTACTGCTCTCCACTGAAACAGCTACAGCAGGCGGTGGGTTTGGTGTCCACTCCCAAGCCTCCGCCTGGAAAGGTGCCTCAAAATTACTTCTTGCATTGCTGGTGTGAGAGCAGATATCACAGCAGCCAAATAACACTGGATTTTCCACTTGGCGGCAGAACCGAAAAATTAGGTGGTGTGAAAAATCAGCTCGGATCAAACACATTCCCCTGCATTCTTCTGCAGACCCCAAATCCTCTGGAAAACATCATTTTGCATCCAGCCAAAGCACCTGACTTGAGCGCTACCAAAATATTTTGCTTTGTTTCAAGTTATTTGGGGGCTCAGTGTCATTATTTTAAATGTAGGTCAATTTTCAAACAAAAATTTTGTTTCCAAATAAAAAGTTGGAATGAAATCAAATCACTTTGGCCTTTCAGGAATGCAAAATCCTTTTGAAAAATTCTCCAAATTTTCACATAATTTCCTCTTGGCCATGGCTACCTGTAGATTTTAACCGGATTTTACACAATTTTTTGGTTTCTTTTAGACTGTTTTTTAGTAAATTCATTAAACATTTCTGTCTAGGTCTAGTAATATGTACAACAAGAACTTTCTTATCAAGAGTCCTTCATTCACTGCTTATTTGCTGTTTTAATTTGGATTCTCACCACCTCAAATTTTCGGGTTTTCAGCCCAGTACTCTTTCTCCTAATGTCTTCCAAGATGACCACAGCTGAGGGCAGACAAAGGAGTTGTCTTTTGGCTTGACTTGGACTTTACAGGAGCAAACCAGGGTATGTAAAGTCCAACATGTAAAGACCTACATGGTCAGGATACAGGTACTCAGGGCAGGAGGAATCATGGAATCAATCATAGAATCAAATCATAGAACCACAGAATCCCCCAGGTTGGAAGGGACCTTCAAGATCATCGAGTCCAACCATCATCCCAACGCTGCCAAACCCACCCCTAACCCATGTCCCTCAGCACCACGTCTGCCCGGCTGGGAAATACCTCCAGGGACGGTGACTCCACCATCGCTCTGAGCAGCCTCTGCCAGTGCTTGACAACCCTTTCCAGGAAGACATTTTTCCCAATATCCAATCTAAACCTCCCCTGGCACAACTTGAGGCCGTTTCCTCTCACCCTATCACTTGTTCCTTGGGAGAAGAGACCGACCCCCCTGCCTACACCCTCCTTTCAGGCAGCTGTAGAGAGGGAGAAGGTCTCCCCTCAGCCTCCTCTTCTCCAGGCTGAACAACCCCAGGTCCCTCAGCCGCTCCTCAGGAGACTTGTGCTCCAGACCCCTCACCAGCTCCATTGCCCTTCTCCGGACGCTCTCCAGCCTCTCAACATCCCTCCTGTAGCGAGGGGCCCAAAACTGAACACAGGACACTCTGGCACCATGGTTTAAGAGCTGTCCCGGCAATTGGCTAAATATTAACTAACAGGGCATCGTGTCAGGCAGCGAGGGCACTGTGGGAACTTAGCTTCTTCTGCAAATGTAAGCAAGTTTTCCTTATTTGTTTAAAGAAGTAGCACAGAAGAGGGACCTCAGAAAAGATGGCGGTGCTTTGCTTTCCCCAGCTTTCCCCATTCACACTGCTGTTTTCTAGGGAACCTCTATAGCAAGACGATGGAAGCGTGCAAACGGAAGCGTGCAAACCCGCGGTCGTTTTGGGGTTGCCACTGGCAGCAGTTCCCAATGCAGATACTCGAGGAAGCTGCCCAAGTAGTGCCTGTGCTCACTGCCTTCCTCTGCAGCGGTTTGAGAACTTTTTGCGTTTCGGTCTGCGGCTGCACACAACCAGCGATGGAGCCACAGGTGACCCCGGCGGCCTCCGTGGTGGCAAGAGGTGTGCTGTTAATGCCGTGAAGGGCCGAAACGAGACATGATTCATGGAATGGCTGGTTAGCAAAGTTTTCCCCGCGACTTATTATTCCTCCAACCTTCGTTTAGCTTCCCCCCCTCTTAATTTCCTCTGAACCCTCCTCTGCAGGGAGGAGCCGGATTTCTCAGACCTGGGGCTGAGGGTGAGAAGTGGCTGGTCGAGGTCTCTGCGGCTGCCTAGAACGAGCCCCAGAGTTCAGAGCAGATAAAAGACAAATTTGTCCCTAAATCTCTCCCATGCTGCCCGCATCTCCAGCAAAATCAAGACTCGGGTGCTTGTAACAGGCTCGGAGGAGCAATCCCTTTGATCAGCGGGGATTACAGGGACTAACCCCCAGCAAGTTCCTCCTTACTGCAGCTTCACACACCAACAGATTTGCTTATATATTGTTTCAGGTTGCTGCAGAGAAAAACCGTCCTATATTTTCCTTATAGCAGCGTCAAGGAAGTTCCCCAGCCCTGTGGTGGGGTGAGGGTGGGAGGAGGAAGGAGAAGAGGGAAGGCAAGAGAGGAGGGAGGGGAAGGAGAGGGAATCTGGTGGGCTGGGTGTGAGCCTTTCCAGGGGAAGCTGTTCTTGGGGCTGTTAACAGGGATTTTCTTTTATAACTGCCCTTTTCAGAGAGAGCGGATAAATGGGACCTCAGGTGCAGCGCTAGATGACAGGGTAGTCCATAAAATAAGTGTCTGGCAGAGAAATATCTTTATAATGGCTTAACAAGGACAGGCAGAAATAGGCTGGGGGCCCGGAAGAAATCTTTGATGCTGTTGTGTGTATTTATTATTTATTCTTCTGGCACAAATATAGCATCAAAGAATGTCAAAAACAAAGAGCCCATAACCTGCTGTAGCTGGATTAGCCCTACATCCCTGTAATCACTGTGTCACGTAGTATTGACAAGGAAAAGGAGCAACAATTGGGAAAAAAGCACCCGGCATTTATGACGCTTGCAAGGATGAGGCAGACGTCCTCGCTTCCGTGAGGATGCACCAGAAGGGATAAGAAAATCTGTGAGCATCTTGCTAGCCTGGGCATCTGTGAGGCTCAGCCATGACGGAAAATGCCACGAAACAGCGAAATTGCTCCCTTGTGTGTAATCCTACGTGATCCACATGGGGGATATAGGGTGGATTTCCCCCCAAAAAAAGGGGGGGGGGGGGGCGCCATTGCAGAGCACCTCAAGCCCCACAAAATGGAGGGGATGGTGTCAGCCCCTGTCTGTAGTCGAGGATGGAAATAGCTGCGACACCTCGAGCACCATGGTCCAACCTCTCCGTGGCTGCGACCCGGCAGCGTTCCACCCCTGCGGGTGTGACGCCGCCAGTCCTCGCCCGCCGTCTCTCAGGCCCATCCTTTTCCAGCCCTCTCCTTCCTTCCCCTCTTTGTGCCAGCCTCCCTGGCTCCGCGAGCCGTGCGGCTGCTGCCGTTGGAAGCCCTCCCTCGTGGTTGCACGGAGCGGAGTACCGTGTTGACATAAGTAACAAGGCAGAGGCTTAATACTGTACTGATTATTTTTTGGAAAATAATGTATATTCACTTTTTTCTGGAATGCTTTCGCTGGCTTGGAAATATTTCAAGTACCAGCAGGGGATTAGGGAGCTTCTTTTAATCAGCTTTTGTTTTGTTTCCTTTTTTACGTCTTTGCAGAAGAAGGAGTAAAAGCCTACTCCAAAACGTTCTCTGCGGAGGAACTGGGATTTGGCGGTGTCATGCAGTGATGCCTCTGGATAAGGGGAAACGGGAAGAGTGCAGCCCCCCCCGGCCTCCCAAAGCCCCCCTGCAGAAGGGGTCGGAGCTCTCCCGCAGACAGATTTGGGGCAGGAGGAGCTGGCGGGCTCCAGCCAACCTCAGCCGGGGGTTCTGTTCGTGCTGCCCCGGACTCGCCCTGCGGCACAGAGCGGAACTGCCCATCCAACCTTGGAGCAGAGACTTGCCCAGTCGTCCAACGGCTCTGCCAATCTGATTTCCTCTAAAATAAGCAGACCGGGTCTGTAGCCACCACGCACGTGCCATCGGCGTGGGCGGTGGCCCCTCTGTGGCATGGTCGGAAAGCGAGGAACCGCGACAAACCCAAATGTCTGCCACTCTTAGCTCCTCTCCTCTTTCCCTTCCCTGTTACTTTTGCTTTTCCTCTCCTGGCGCTGCTCTCTCTCTCTCCCTCTCTCTCCCTCCCCGGTGCTGCTGCGGCTCTGCCTGCCGGCAGCCAGCCCCAGCCCCGGGCACAGCCCTGCCTGCGCGGCGCTCTCCAGAGATGCCACTTCCCTCCCAGGCGTTCAGCCCATGGTGCACTGCAAAAAAAAAAAAAAAAAAAAAAAA
>VZSF01003418.1:62941-131882 GCA_013398295.1 Chionis minor
AAAAAAAAAAAAAAAATATATATATCCCCAGCAGAGCGAGCGATGCCAGTAAGACGCTCGCCTGCCCTCCACCTCCCAGGGCTACTTTCTGCCTTGGCTACGAGCCTGCTGCATCTTTGTGCGGTTAATAAAAATAACCCAAAAGTACTCGGGAGCAGACAGAGCAATCCCAGAGACTCCAAACATCTAAGGGGCTTTGTTTCCAAGGCAACATCTTGTCTCCTAGTTGCAAAAGGCCACGGGAATGAAGGCAGCCTATGGAAAATGAATAGCTCAATGACAACAACAACAAAAAAATCTGCTGGGGAGCGTAGCGGGAAGGGAGGGGAGAGAGGGGTGTTGTTAGGGGGGCCAGGAAAGAGCGAAGCTGAGCAAGCCAGGACGAGCTGCACGGAGCATGCAAAGGGACAGGGTGCAATTTATCTCATGAGAAGCACAGTCCTGCCCCCATTGAAATGCATAGCACCGTTTCCACCGACTTAATGGGAGTAGGGGAGCTTGCACAAATCAGCTATTCTTTTCTTTTCCCCTTTTTTTTTTTACGCTACAGCGTTTGAAGATTCGAGCTAGTTAAAAATAATCCATTGTCCAAGGCAGAGCCTTCCTGGGTCCCAGGAGCTTTTCAGCCAGGGCTGTAGCACGCTATTGATTTTAACCACCCCAGGTTCCCACTGCCAGAGCCGCCTCCACCCCTCCACGCCGCAGGGCAGCAAGGTAGGAGGTGCCAGAGCACCAGAGCATCCCTCCAGCTCTTCCCATTAAGAAAGAAACATGTTTTCACTCATTGGGGTTTTTTTTTTTAGGTTTCCAGAGCTGTGCAGTATGTGACCATCTGCGCGCGAGCCAAGCTGCACCATCAGTTTTTTTGGTATGGCTGCGAGGATGGTTTTGGGATGGCAGCCATTCAAGCTCGCTGCCCCGAGAGCGGATTTGAGGCTTCAGGCAGGGGGAAATCAAAGACCCCTCTGCCCTCCACGTCCCACTGGTGACAACCGCGGCCCCTGCCTGACAACATCCCCCCTCGAAGAGGGCAGGCGGGCAGGTCTGTGGCTCCACTGTGGTGCTCTTCAACGTGCACAATGCCCTTCCCAAAGTGCCTGCGGCAGTAAAATGCCCCCGGGATCATTTATGGGATTGCTATCAGACTGGGAGGGAAGAGGCTCCCCAGCACCAGCCGAAATGCTTGCCTGCAGATGCCCTGCTCCTGCCTCGCCTCTCCTTCATGTCTCATGGGAACGCCTAAAAGCTTAGGATCATGATGCCATGAGTGAGCTGCTGGAGCTTTTCCTCCATGTCCCAGGAGGCGGCATGGATGCCCTGGGAACGCAACAGGCTCCGGAGCCGGCTCCTTGGCAGCACGATTGATGTGGAGCTCCATCATGCCAGGTGCAGGCTCCTGACACAGGGCAAGGGGGGAAGAGGGAGCCCGGGGGGCTTCCCTAGAGGGAAGGAAGGACGGAGGACATGGGTGTGCTGGTCTCTGCCCTGGGCTGCAGCCAGCCTCGGGCTCGTGCTCTCCCTCTTCTTTTCCTCCGAGACTCTTTGGGATGATGAACAACTCAGCCATCGATGTCCTGCCTGATGTTAAAACATTTTATTTAACTAATGTCTTTCCTTTGTACCTCCTCTCAATCAATACCACATGAGCAAGAGGTTCGCGGAGGGAGAGCTGCCGGGAAATGCTCCCCTCACACTTTTTTTTCGCACCCTCTGCTGTGGGCAGAGCAAATCCATCCACACGGATGGACGACTGCTATTTATTATTCATCTTGGTACGCCAAGCAGAGCTCTATCTGAGCAAGTTTTGAGATGATGAGGTTTGCTTCTCACTCCCCCTCCTTGAAATGGTTTTAATTTAGCTTAACTCCAGGGAATTCCTCCGAAATTGTCCCAGCAGAGCAAGGCTGCAATTTGCCCCCTGTCGCCCTGCCTGGAGGTGGGAGGGCTGCCTCTGCCTCCAGCCTGTGGGGAAGAACAGCCGGCCTGGCTGCTGTCACCACATTGTCCCCACCCGCAGCCTGGTTTGTCACCCACCCTCGACCCCCGAGAAGATGCTGCCAGGGTGAGCAGGGGGACTCGGTCTGTCGGAAATGCTGTGGACAACCAGGCTGACGTGCCACTCTGCTCCCCCTCTGCCCAGGGGACACTTGGCGGGGGCAAGCCCAGACAGCTGGGAGCTCCTGGGGCTTGGGGATGGACCAGCAGGGACAAGACAGGAATTTAAGAATCAGGAAAGCGTGGGACTTTGACGTTTTCATCAGCCATTTTACCCTCTTGCCCCCAGCTCTTCCTTCTTACAAGTACCCACCGTGTGTATCGCACGCTTGATAATTTTCTGCCCTAAACTTGTTTGCAGCGCTCCTGGATCATCTTCCACAGCCGTAGCTTTCATCCGTACGTGGCTGAACTTCGTTTCTATGTGAAATGATTCCCACAGTCCACATCAAGTTTTCCCTTGCGAACGGACTTTAAAAGTGCTCAGCCCCACTTCAACATGACATATGCTGGGCGGTTTGTGCCACCCTCTGTACCTCTGCCTCCCAAAATAGTTCATAATATTAATACAGGGGTTGGGATTTTCCAAAGCGCTTGGTATTGACCTAACCTGTTTCACACTGAGCTCAGCTCTGGATTGTTATCAACAGGGAACAATAAATGTTCCTGAAAATCCCATCACTCGGACTTAACAACAGAGAAAATAGACGTTATTATCGGCTTGTTAAAAATTCTCACCTAGACGTCTTTAAAAATGTATCTGCTCAGGTCTTTAATGGCATCTGTATGAACAGTCTTGTCATTATGTCTGAATGAATAAATAGTATTGACTTATAATGTAATAAATTTCTAGAAGAAATTAGAGCTAAAATATAGCCAGCTGGTGACCAGCTACCTCTTCGGAGTATTTGCTGGCTATCATGTAGTGATAGGATGAAAGGTAATGGCTTCAAACTGGAAGAGGGGAGATTTAGATGAGATATTGGGAAGCAATTCCTGTCTGTGAGGGTGGTGAGCCCCTGGCCAGGGTTGCCCAGAGCAGCTGTGTCTGCCCCATCCCTAGAGGTTCAAGGCCAGGTTGGACAGGGCTTGGAGCAACCTGGTGTGGTGGGAGGTGTCCCTGCCCAGGGCAGGGGGGTGGCACTGGGTGATATTTAAGGTCCCTTCCAACCCAAACCATTCTGTGATTCTGTGATTTCTTGTGTTGTAGTTTCCCAGGAGGCACAAACATAAGATGACACAGCTGTTGCCCACAGTTGAGCCCCTGTTGAGCAGCCTGGGAGGCTCCAACCCCTTCTTGAAAACCTGCCTGGCCCTTAATGTCCTGTGCCACCTTTCTGCTTCAGATGGCTTAGCTCACTTGCTCTCCACACACACACACACACACACACACACACACACACACACACACACACACACACACACACACACACACACACACACACACACACACACACACACACACACACACACACACACACACACACACACACACACACACACACACACACACACACACACACACACACACACACACACACACACACACAGGCTGGCTTCCAGACCCTCAGCTCTGGGACAGACACTACGTGCTCACATCTCCTCCGCAGATAAAAATTGTCAAGCTTTCAACTTCCCCTTGAGCTGCTATCTTCAGAGTAATAGGTCAAGCTGGAAATGCATTCCCAACCCGTGCCTGCCTACCAGAAGAAAGCTCTCCATCGCTCTTTGCTGCTCCCCGCAAGCCACAGCGCTCAGTAACGAGGCCATTGATGGAGCGGTGGTATGTTCTTTTGTCCCTGCCAAAGCCCTGCTCCCTCCTATTCAGCTCAACAAGATGCGAAGCCCTGGTGCTGCCAAGTGGCTTTTCAGCTGCCAGGGGAAAAGGAGCTAATCAAACGACTGAGAGCGCCCCGCTGCCAGGCCCCATTCCCAGCTCCAAGCCCGCAGATGGAATACCCGCCAGCCGGACCGCTCGGCTCCCAGCGCCTCCCGCTCTGGCCATCCTGGCGTGAGAGCTGTGGGCTCCAACATTCCCGCTCCGCATCACTGCCACCTCAGTTAGCCCGCGTCGGAAAGCTGCCGCGTCGATCCCTGCCCAGGCACACCACGGACCTGTACTCCTTAGTCCTTTATTTATTTTTTTTATATTCCTTTCCACAATGCCAGCTTCCTATCTCTCCCCTCCTTGTTTCCCACACCCGGGTGAAAAGCCTCCCGCTGTGCCTTTCACATCCTTGGGCCTGTCAGCGGGCAAGCACGTTGGAAGTCACCTTTTTTTGCCTGTTTCAAACCCTGCTCGGTCGGAAACGAGAGGAGGCTGTTGGTTTTCAGTATAAATATGACAAGCCTGGGTCCCTCTCCCGTAACGCCGGTTGGTCAGCGATGCTCCCGTTACCGGCTTCGCTGCTGCTCCGCACCCATTTCCACCAGCCGAGCACAGGGTTTTGTTTTCGGCTGCATCCTGATCCGCTTCTCCGGGACGTTCTTCCATCTCTTCATTTTTAGCGCTGACATTAAGTATTTAGAGCATAAAATGACTAATTTGCCTCTCTGCAGCCACTACGTTTTGAGGCCGTTTGGGAATTGCTGAAGTTATTTGCCACCTACAGCCCAATGAGTTTGACAAAGGGACGGTACGTTTCCATAGCACTTCTAACTTCCTCCAAACTGCTTATTTACCAGGGAGCTGCCATCCCGCACACAGCCGGGAGGCAGCCGCCAGTGGGGTTAAAGCTGTCGAAGAGCCCGGCTGCCATGCGTGACGGTCGAGGACGGGAGGTGGAAACGCTGCTTTGCCAAATGAGTAACACCGAGTTATCTGTTTCAGCTGGAGCCGCTCCAGTGCTTTGGGCGTTTCTAGAGCTCACGGACGCTGCAAAGAATATTTGAGGAGGCAAAAAGTAATCTGCGCGCTTTGGAGGTCGGCCACGGCGCCACTGCAAATGCTGCTCTGCTCTGGAGCCCTGCGAAGGCTGCGGGCGCTCGGGGCTGTGTTGTCTCCTGCCAACGCTGGGCTCCTCGCACCGAAGGGAAAAGTGGGCCAGCCCCGAGGTGGGGAAGGATGCTGTGTGCTCGACAGCCCTGCATCCCTCCTCCGATGCTCTCCTTCCTGGCTGGGAAGCCTGCCCGAGCCATCCCTCCTTGTGTGCGCTGGTTCTGGCTTGTCCCGGGTCACTGGAGGAGAGGGCAGCCCTAGGAATGGTTTCAAAGGACACGAGGCAGTGGCATTTCTTCTAATGCCTGGGAAAAATGCACTTTTAGAAGACGCTAGTGCCTGAACTGGTGACAATATTTCCGTCCCAGCCAGACACAGTGTGCGGGTTCCAAGGTCTCCATGTTTTCGCACTGGGCAGGTGCGGGGATGAGGAGCAGTGAGACCCGGGCACTTGCCCCAAGCTGCCAACAGGGTTATTCCACACCAGCAATGGCACATTCCGTAAAAATTAAGAAAGTTTGCCAAGGAGTTTTCTCTCTCTCCCGTGATGGCTGCCATCCTGCACCCGCCATCGGTGCCGGAGCCCTGAGCCCTTCCCTTCCTCCCAAAGCCACAGTGTCCCACATTGGCTGTGCCCTGCTGGGAGCGGATAGAATGGGCCAGCTATAATCCTTTTTATTTTGTATTTGTATCAGGATCAATATTGGTTCTTTAGTGTTATTAATGTTAATTATCTGGTCTTATTCTGTTAAATTTGTTTATATCTCAACCCTTGGGTTTCCTTGTTTTTTCCCCGATTCCCCTTCCTGGGTGGGGAGGAATCATGGTATGAGAGAGTAATTGTCTGAACGACCATAAACTGTTGTGGGTTCTTCAAACCACGACATTACCCAATATTCAACTTTTCTGCAGCCCTGAAGCGCCGTGTCCTTGACAATCGTGCCGCGCTGTGACATGGAGGTGGTGCAAGAGCTTTCCAGCAGCTCTGCTCCCAGCCCCGACGCAGGAGGTTTTACGTGGGGATGTGCCGCTTGTGGGCCCACGTCCCTCTCCATCACGGCCCCTCACCCCCACCCTGCAGCAGGGCCCGTGCTCCACGTGAAGCTCTCCTGCTCTCTGGCTGGACTAGGAATGGTCTGGCTGCATCTGTGCCGAGGCCCCCCAGAGATGAGTCTGTCTCCTTCCTCTAGAGCCTCATCTGAAGGGGTGACAGTCTACAGCAGGCGACATTGTTTTAACCCCAGTTCTGTTTATTGCCGTGGGTCTGGCGAGTCTTGCCTTCAAAAACCATCTGTGAGCTTTGCACGTTGCCGGGTTAGGGATAACGCAGCGTATTCCACAGCCAGCATCCTTCTGGGTGGTGGTGCCAGCTGCTGGTCCCCTTCTCTGCCCGACTTCCGTGCGCTGGACTGAGCTTTGCTTCCTCCGTGGGAGCGCTAATTCCCCTCTCCTCACCCTCGCTCGTGCCACTTGCCCCCGCCCAGCCGTCCTCAAACCAGAGTCTGGGTGAGGCGGTATTGCCACCCACCCTCACTGCTCCTCAGCAAGTTTTTTCCCCCTCTTCCTTCTTCATTTCACTGGGAAGCCGCTCAAAACCCCCTCCAACATTAGCGGCTGGTCAAACGACCAGCTTGAAAAAAAACCCTACATCACCAAACTCTCCATCCCACCGCGCCAGGCCAGCCTGATGGACTCATAATTTAATAAGCTTTTCCATTTTAATGTTAACTGTCCTCATCCCCCAGCTGGGGTAATGAACACTGGCAGGATTTCTCTGTGTTCGTAAATATTTCCCTGCTGCTGGGAAGAGGCTGTTTTTCCCTCTCTCCATATCGGACGAAGATGGCTGCTCTGTCAGCTCGCCGTGTAAATTTAATAGCATCCCAAAACCTCTGTCCTACATAAATATGACCGCGTTTCATCTGAGAGGAACCCGGTATTGAAGGAGCTGCGTTGCTAAATCACTCAGAAGTTTATTGTTCGAAGCGCTCACGGTCAACAGTGTCTTGGCTATTACAGCTCAAAAAAGGGGAGGGAGGGTGGAGGAAAAAATGAGTGGGGATCATGGAAGCCTCTTTAAATGAAGGAGCTTATGCGCCGAGACCGACAAGGTATAAACAGGGCACTGCCAACCAGTAGGTCTGGCCCCAGGAGGACGGGCCAGCTGCAAGCAGCTCTGCAAATTATTCACTGGCAATTGCTTTCTTGCCACTGCCCTGACTTATTTACACTCCAAAAGATTTCTGAAGTGTGTTTATGTAAGAAAGATGAATCCAGAGGCTCTGGAAGGGGAGTGGAGCTTTCCAAAGGAATCCATGTGTGTGTGTCGTTTCCCCCCCCCCTCCACGACACAATTCGTTTCGCTCATTAACCCCTCCACGCGAGGAATAGGCGGGGAGCACGCTAAGTGCTTGTGCATTATGTATGAGCGCACCGAGTCAGGAAAGTCTGATTTGATGGAGGCTGAAGGTTAAAAGGCATCACTGTGCTTTTCCTCCCTCCTCGGGTGTCATGGAGCGATGTTGTGGGGTGGGGGGAAATTGGGGGAAGGATAGCTCCTGTGCCCAGACACCGACGGCCACCGCGCAAGTGCAAACAGCTGCTGAAGGGTGTGTGGCCCCCTGACGTTAACGCCTCCCACCAAATTCAAACATTTCAACCCCCCTTTAGTAAATTCCTGGCTTTCTCTAAACAGTTTGGTGTCAGCAGTGCACAAAAGCACCCAAATGCTCATGTCCAACCCAGTTAGGAGGGGTAGCTCTAGGGGCTGGAAGAACTCGGAGAAGGCACAAGGTCCAAAGAGAGACCTTGCAGAGGCGCAGCACCTTCTCACCGAGCTTGTAATCCAGCCACTGGCAGAGCTTTGAGTTCCTAAGCTGTTTTCAGTCATTTAACTGATGCTGACGCCAGTGTACGGACCTGCATCTCTGTCCTTTGCTCTTCACTGATCCACCTGTTCCCCAAGCAAATGTTTAAAATGAATCCACTTTTTTTTACACCCACAAATTGCAGAAGCAAATGAACTGCCCACCCAAGTGTTGCATTTTAAGATGTCAGTCCAATCTTTGGGAGGGCGTCGTCAGGCAGGTGTTTATCTGCTCCATAATGAGTTGGGCTCATCCTAGGGTTACCTACTGGGGATAAACCTTTATACCCCATAAAAGTGTCTCTTCGGTGCACATGCCTCACAACCAGTAACCCTCACTCACATTTCGGAGGTGCCCACCATGGATATCGTCCTCCTGGTTCCGGTGCGAGGCATCCAAGATTGATGCCTGGAGCGGCCCCGGTCCCTTGGGTTACCAAGGGATGACGGTGGAGTAGCATTTTGCTGTTGATCCAGCTCCAGATAAGAAGGGTTTATTTTCCTGTTGCTTTGCTTGGAGCTCCACGCGATGCTGTTCGGCACCTCGTCACACCGAAGGGTGAGGACCCCATCTTGTCTCCACCTAAGTTCAGCCGCACATATAATTAACGTGAAGCACTCACTCCCAGTGCTGCCACTGGAAAGGCACCTTTGGCACCACCTGGCCTGGCCCCGCTCCAGCGCCGGAGCAACACGTGTTCATTTCCACGATGAGCGAAAAGCGTCTTTTCACTGCTCCGTGTTCAGAGATTTGGGTCTTGGCACCAGGCTTTCACGTGCAGATACTCCTCACGCGTGGCACCACGGCAAAGCTCTTAAAACCACGAGTTTAATTTTGGTCTCGATGCTGATCAGTCCCGTGGGAATTCCCACTTAATCAAACTCTTAACGGTTTCCTCGTAAATTTCAGAAAAATCAGTAGTTGGCCTGATAACTCAATTTTCAGATCCTGCATCAAAGGAATAACGCCACACATGGGATGAGCAGCAGTCTGCCTCTGGAAGCCCAAACATCTGAAATGGAAAATTCTGCAGAATTTAGATAAAGATTTGAATATACTGCCGTCGAGCTAAGAATAGACCATATTATTTATATCGTCAGAGGAAGCGGCTGAAATCACAGAGATCTTCAGAGAGCAAAGATGCTCAGACAGTTATGCACAGGAATCATGTTCATGGAGCTGAAGTGGAAAGCTACTGACGTCTCAGCACAGGAATGCTGCTCCCAGAGGGCTCCACGGACCAGACGGCACTTCACGCAGAAGAGAAATGCCAGGCTTTTCCCTCCTGGAAGACCCGCTCAGGGTATCTTCCAAGTACCCAAGTGGAGAGTGGGGAGTAATTTGCCCGTTGCAGGGATGTCTTGCGCCCCACTGGGTGCGTCTCCACTGTGCTGGAGTCCCCGTGGGCTGCGTTCGTCCCATGTCTCTGACAGGGAGCTTTATTTTGGAGATTCGTTAGTGTTTTCCCGTTGAGTTATCCTCCAGGTCCAGTCCTTCTTAGAAGCTGATTTCTGACTGGATCAGAGAATAAAATGAAACAGCTAGTGGGAAAAATTGAAAACATCCTTTTAATTAAAAATAAAATAAAATAGAGGCCTCATAGCCCCAACAGATGACTGCGTTTCTCTGAAGTTCACACACTTTAAGAACTGAGCCCCTCTCTCCTGGGACCGTGACAGCAACACTCAGTTCTTCCTGTACTTCAGAGCCTTTCAAGCTCAGAAGCGTTTCCAGAAGTACAATAAATGCCTGCTTTCGGTCCTTGTTTAATTCTTCTCTCTTTCCTCCCAAGTGTGTTTCTCATCTCTTCACTGACGCTTCCCACTTTCCCCTCTTGTTTCCCATCTCTCTAATGGAGGGTGAATATCTCCAACCCTGAAAAGTATACAGATGGAGGGGTCTTGTTTCCTGGAACTCCAGTGGCTTTGGTGAAATTGCTCCTGTTTAGGCGAGCATACAGGAGAGGAGAGTCAGAGACCGTGCGCCTGCTCCTCCGCTCCTCCTGTGCCTCTGTGGTTCCTTCTTCCATCAAGTGAAGGCAACAGGAGTGCGTGAGATGAAGGTTGGAGCCTGCCCATCCGCAGGACTAGGAGACAGATGCCTGGTAGGAAGCATGCCTGCAGCCTGCTCCGAGAGGCTCAGGTGCCAGATGAAGGATCTGTTTTCCTGGGAGAAACAAAGGAGCGCCAACCACGTACTGCGTCCAGGACCTCCCCCCTGTTTTCACACCGCCTACCCTGGGTGCTGGCTAAGGTGCCACCAGCCTCTCCAAGGAACTGGAGTCAACACTTGCCAAGAAGGTGATCACTCATCGCGCTCTCGAGTTTAGGTGCAGAAGGAGAGATGATGCTTTTGCTAACTCAGGCTTCTTTTTTTCTTTTTTTTGACACTAGATGTCTGTTCGGCTTTGCCAATCCCATGTCCATCAGAGCCAGCTGGATGCTGGGGTCTCTCCTCTGTGCCACGACAAGAAGTTTTTGCAAAACACATGTGCCAACAGATTTTGGCAGGTGTTTCTCTCCATGCCACGTTTCGATAGTATTAAGTTCTCTCACTTAAGCAGCATCAAATGTTTACATTAGAGTAATGACAAAACATCTTCCTTTCATTTGTCCCTTTCATTTTAATTTTCCTCTCACCTCCACTTATCAGCTAAGTGTGGCTATTGTTATGTAGCAAAAATGAAGATATTTAAACCGTTCTGTTCGGCTTTTCACTGTCAAAAATTCCAGCAGAACCAATTTCCCTGAAAATGGTGGGATTCTGAGAAAGAGGCATTTTTAGATAGAAAATTACTTCCAGGGAAATAAATAAAATCGGATAAGAGTGCATGTGCTGGCATTAGCTCAGCTCCTTCCATCAAGGGGAAGGGGATTTGTTTATAAATTCATTCACTTGGATGTGCAGGAAAAAAATGGGTCTGATTTGTTTTGATGATTAAAATGTCCAAAAATATCAGTTTCCTGTCCATCACTCAGAGCGTGTTTGTGTCAGACAGCAGGAAGGAAAGTTTACCCTTGAACAGTGACAGAAGACCACGAAACCAGCTACCTCCAGCTGCCAACACCGCTTGCCACTGCTGGGCTTGGTGGTCATTCCCTCCCCATGCACAACCACTACATCAAGGTTAAAGGGTTACAGAGGCTGTGGACACATTCATCTGCAGACCCATAAATCTGTAGGCAGCTGTTTATTAAGAGCTCCTTCTGCTGAGAAGACCAGAAATTCTGGGCTAATTGATCCACCAGACAGCTTCTGCCAAATTTAAGCATGAATTAAGCATGAATTTAAGTAGCAACAAGTATCTTGGGTACTCTTGCCCCGATGGTGAAGAACCAAGCCCAGCACCTGTGTGGTTTTGCTGTGGGGACAGGAAGCAATCCCTGGCTTCATCCTTTGGCATTGCAGTGGTGATGCCACCTTTCTTCATGCCACCATGAAGAAATCAGTTCCCCTTTCCTCACGCTTTTTCCATCTACTGCATTTCAAGCGTGGGATGGACAAAATGGAAAGGCTCTATAGTGGTTTAATGGTCTACACTGTCCTCAAAGCGGTAGAGCCAAGGTGCAGGGCCAGGAGAGCTCTCGAGCTGCTCAGGTCCTCTGGTCACTGTCGGTACCAGGCGTCGTGGGAGGGAAGGGGTGGCTGTGTAGCCTTGAGACATCCATGGGGTGGCATCCATGGGGTGGCAAGCCCCTTTTTCTCAAAAATGCTGATGGAAAATTAGCCTGAGAGGAAGTTTCAAAAGGTAGGTGAAAGCTACGGAGAAGTAGGCGGTTGGGAGATGATGAGGAGGAGGTGGTGAGGGAAAGGGTGCTCCCAACAGCACAGTACTTTCCAGAGTGATATGTGTAACATCGCACCCCGGGCAGCACCAGGGATGTATCTGTACCCAGAGCCAGCTCTTCCCCCATGCAGTTCACACAGCAGCCTTGCTTTGCCAAGAAAATGTCAGGAGAACATACCGCTGCGATGGCCTAAGCGGCGTTCATTCCTCATCCTTTCCTGGGGAGCCTGATAAAGATAAACTCTCCGAAGTTACCGGGTAGCGCACGCCCAGGGGAGCACGACCGGGTGCACCTCCACGGGACACACATGCCCACAAAGGCTGCCGGAGCCTCATGCAAATACACGCCTGGTGTAAAAACAAAGCACCGAACCCACTTCCCAGCACCCTGCAGGTTTATTGGGAGGAATGGCGACGGCAAAGGCAATTTGAACAATGAACAAGGGTTAACAAACCCAACAGATACTTCTTGTACCAGCACAAGCAAGTTGGACAGAGACGTGTGGGATTTAGGAATCGCATCTGTGGGCGTGCGCGCATCTGCCAGTTCAGAGAAGTCAGCGCGAGAAGCAAGGTTTAGGCACGGGGAGCAGCCTCCCTGCTAGTCACTGCCTAAAGACACTCCTTCAAATATTTTGGGCAAGCCTTATCAGAGAACTCGTCTTCGGGTGATTACGCAGCCAGTAATACTCATCTGCAAATGATAGTTAGCAGAGTCACATGAACGGAGGGGCCGGTGCACCAGAAGGGCTTTTGCTCTGGGGGACCAAGGAGTGCGGGATGTTGGAGCTGAGCAGATGGAGAGGGAAGCTCAGGGTACCCCTCTCTCTTGCTGTCTCAGATAACTCATGTTCAAACGTAGCAGTCAGGACTTGTGTTAGAAAAGCCATAGTCTGCTTTAAGGGGCTTCTGACAAGCAACAACAGGAGATTAGCAGAGTACAGAGGAGCTCTGAAGCTCCTCTGTTATTTTCTCTAAGATGAAGCTGTTGATAGGCAACCAAGTTCAAAAGTTGGAGGGATGCAGCTGATGTCTTCTCTCTTTCCCTTCACCGTCATCCTTCTCTTCTAACCCTTTTAGACTCTCTCTGCCTGCAACAGATCCTCCAAACTAGTCACCCCTCTCAGTCTGGAGAGGGAAAACGGCCCATTTTGTAAGGGTTACCCAAGCTATCTGCCCCCCCGTTGGCCCTGCCTGCAACCTGGTGCCTCTTCTCCAGCCAACTCTTTGTCTGGAGGCAGCACCGTGTCCTCTCCCAAAGCAGAGCGGTCACGGCTTTGAGACTAACGAATTAAGTCTTAGACACTTCTCTTTGGGAGAGGAATAATCTCTATCACCTTCACAAAGAAGACTTTTCTGGGCCCTGGCTCAACCGCTTGGGCATTGCAGCAATGGAAGAGGTTTTAGGGTTCCTAACTGGGAGCAGCCAGGAGCTCAGTCAGGAAAGGGAAATCCAAGAAGTGCGAAATCTACGCCCCAGTATTGCTTTTTTAAAAAGTTCCTAAAGAAGAGGAAAATGGCAAACTGTACCGTAAATGGGAGGCTGAACCTTTGGGAACTCCTCGGACTTTGACTTCTGAACACTTCTTGTTTCTCTTTGCAGCTAGTTTTTGCTCTTAGTTACACTCTTCAGATCTTGCTTTGTGTATGTGCAATGTCTCCTGGAGACACGAAGCTGTCTGGCCACCCTTAAGGCTGTTCCAGCAACCCACTGGACAGATCCAGCCAAAAAACCCGCTCCATCAGACAACCCCATGACGGTGCCGAGAGTGCCAACGGTAAGTGCTACAGGGGGAGTGCAAGAAACAGCAGATTTCAAAGCCTACGGTCCCCTAATTTACGGCGTTGTTACAGACTGCAAGCCCTCTTTATCTCACTTAAGCTTAATTGCACAAAATACTAAAAGCTTCCACCCTTGCTCAGTGGCAGCTGTGGTAGCGATTGATTCAAACCCTAAGTGCTTCCCAGCCCCTCCAGTGGTACAGGGGACGGTGGATTTGGATCCAGGTATCAGGAGTTCCCAGCTGGCAAACCCTAAAAGCTTGTAACTTCTAAAGTCTGTTAGGTTGCTGCCTTCCCAATGCCTGTGTCTCAACAGCATGAGGCTTGAAGACTGGTTGGTACTGAGTCACTGGGAGGCAGAACTTGGTCTGAAACATGCTGGGAAAGTTCACAGCTCCAAACCGACCTGACCCCGTGACTCAGGGTGTGTGTGTCTGTAACCACTATATAAAATTTTCACTTTAAGGTCACGTTAAAAAACCAGAAGATTCCAGCACTGTGAGAAAGGACTTGAAAGAGTTTAGAGGAGTAAAGGGAAGAAGAGACTTAGCTAAAGGACACTCAGTATCTTCAAAGGCAGGAGAATCTCAGGATGTGGCAACTGACTGGGCACATATATCAACAGCCTCAGATGCTCAGAGACTTTCCCAAGCAGTGGCAGGCAGATGAGTTTGAAAACATCGGCAGTGACCCTGTAGACCACCAGCTTGGAGGCTCCATGAGAGACCACTTACACGGACAGAAAGTCCCAAGGTCTTTCAAACTTTGCTTTGTGTTCCCAAGCTGGTATAGCGAAGACAAAAAAAGGAAGGGTAGAAGTTGTGCGGTGTGGAGGACAAAAGGCAGAGAGAAGGATACCAACACAAGACAAATCAGAGTTGAGTACTCGTTCACTTCTGAGTCCTTTTGTATGTATGGAACACACTCTGCTGGAGTTTTTCTCTCCCTGCCAGCCTGGCATAAACCCAAATTAAAACTAGAGGATATTTTTCGCAATGCAGTTTTTTTTTCCCCTGATCCCATCCTGTTACTGGTACCAGCCATGGGTAGCTAATATCATCAAGAGCCCAAGCCCTAGGATGAAGCCTGAAGTAACCATCAGGCAAGCAAAGCTTATGGGAGGTGGGAATGGCCACCGGATACTTGCACAGCGGGACATGACTGACCTCATCGGGAAGAAAAAGGCTGAGAAAGCTGGAAGAGATGCTATAGGACGATGAGGGGAAGGAAATAGAGAAGGAAGTTTACTCTCTGCTTGTACACATTCATAGCATTAGGTGAAAACACAGAATTTGCGATTGTATACCTCACTGTTGGTTACAGGTCAGGCTGTCACCTCATGTTGCATTATCTTACTCGACATACAAAATCTCTCGCTGGGTAACTTTTCCCAAAAACGCTCAATTTCTCCTTCTATCAATTTGTGCTACAACAGTCACTTTCCACATGAGCAAGAGCTGATGTTCACGATTACGCTCGCAAATGCCAAAGTTCCCCAAGAATCAAAATAGACCCGCGTTTACCTGACAAGCACACTATTTCAAAATCTTTTGCAGGGGAAAAAAAAATAAATGCACGGTTAGGCAAAAATATACATAAATAGCAGTTGGCTTGGCGTCATTATCACAAATACAAAAAACATTTGGGGACCTCTTTTATGTGCTGAATATTTCATTCAGTCCTGCAGTGCAGTGACTCCCTAAACCTTTAGTGAGCTGAGCTCTGCTTTTGAGGCTCTAATTTGCTGTTGCCATGACACTGCTAATGTCTGAATTGCTTTTTTTAACCGCTCTTCTCCTTTTTTTCAATCTCTTGCAGAGGCATTCTGAAATAGTGGGCACGAGCTGATCTTGTGGAACAGCCTGTGTGTCCTCAAAAATAACAGAAGAGTGTTCGTTTTTACAAGCTGGATGGCTGATACAGTCCTGATGGGTGGATGGATGATTACAATCCTGACGAATGATAGCTTTCTAACTGGAGAAAGCACAATGAACACATCTGACCTAGTTGAGATAATTTTGGCGTTGGTGCGGGGGCGGGGGGCAAGGGGTGGGGGGCTACTTCATTTGTTGGGGTTTTTAAACAGCGACATTCAGAGAAAACGTTATTAAATAAGCAAAAAAACATTCTTCTCATGCTTAATTGGGCTTCCAGAGTGAGTAGAGTGTACAGAATAAGATTAAACTGCTCAGCAGCGAGTTTATTAACATACTTGCTTCCCAGATCCAACTGAGAATGGAGAAATCTCTGTCAACGTCAACTTTAGCAGAACGGCATTGCTTCCTTTAGGAAACACTTTTGCAGGAGATGTACTTCCTTTAATGGGATACCTTCCAATTGCCTGGCTTCCTAATAATACAGCAGCCTTTACCGTTCAGGGCTTTAAAGAGGATGTTTTCAGTCGTTCTGAAGAATAGGTCATCTCCGCTCACCTTCTCCGGGCTTCGACTCTTCCCTCCGATCAGCCTAGCTGGACGTGCGCCTCCTTTGGGAGCTGCAGGGCAGCAGCCTCACCCATTCTCACCTGTAACTGCAGCTGCGCCAGGCTGGCAAACATCCCTTGGCCAGCGTGGGCGAGGAGATGGAGCTCGGTCTGTCCCTGCAGCTTCCTTGAGGGCCAGTTCTGAAGAGCTTTCTGAGCCCAAAACCGGAGAAATTCATCTGAGGTCACCTGCTGTCAGCTCCTCGTACCAGTCCTAGTCCCTCTCCCAGCAACAGCCTGAGCCAGACTCCAAAGGTGTTTTGATACTGGTGCCTTTGGGACATGCCTTCTGGTTACCAAGGCTGGAGAAGTGGAAGATGTTGAACGAGTGTTGCAACTTTTAAAAAAAAGCAGCAAGCTTGACAGAATGAATGGCATGTTCTCTGAAGGCACCATCAGGACCGCAGGTGAGACTCTCGCAGCCCTCACGACGCTGAGGTACCGCTGCCTTTTCTGCAGGCGAGAGGGTGATTCGAGCACTTGGAGAACCGGCCTTGGCTGTTGGACTTGGACCCTACCGGCACTTGGGAAAGGGCTGACGCTGGCAGATCCCACGCTTGGCAGCCGTGTCGTACTGTAACGCAGTGGGATGTGTGTGGCTGTAGCGATGCCTCGTCATGGCACTGGGTTTAATTCTGATGTATCAAGCAGAGGCTGAGATCAGCAGCTCCCAAACGCTCACTCATACAGGATAGACGACGTTCCCTTAACCCCCTGGCCAGCAGTAGTTGGAGTCTTTTCCATTCGATCTCCGCGCTGGGGTGCTGCTGGGTTCCACCCTGGGCAAAGCCTGCTCTCTTAGCAGGGCTTTCTCAAGTCGATGATATAATTCCCATTCAATGGGAAGAAGAATGGGTCCACAAGTGTTAGGTCTTTTGGGGCCATACAGAGTGCAATGTGCTACTTAAAGCTTAATAACCCCGTAATGGCTTCGAATATTTCCTGGCTTCGGTCTCAGTTTTTATAGGTACATCCGAAAATAAATAGTGCTCTTGGAACGCACTAACAGTGACATCTGAGTATTTCCAGGAACCCACACTATAAAAATGTCTGCTCACCACTGAAAGGAACAGAGATCGACATTTCAGATAACAAACAAATGCCTTTGATTTTCTCTCCGTGCCAAGGAACACTGATATTGTCTCCGTCTCCTGGGCATTCTTCAATGTGCCTCATTAGGACGTTATGAAATGTTGCTCTATTTGTTCTGTTGTAAAATAGCAAAACAAGCCTTGGGGCCAGGTTTGTCTTCGGCTGGCGCTGGACGAGCAGGGGCTGAGGATCTGCCCTCTGCAGGGGGATGCTTGTGCCTGGCCTGGCGGGAGCAGGGAGGGCTGGGGGGAGAGGGGGAAAGAGCGAGAGACCCTCCCCTGGTGACTTCTCACTGTTTTCTTCCAACAGCTGGGCTGAGGAGGTCCCTAACCCAGGGCTGCTGCTCTAGCGTCAAAGCTTGGCAAGACCAATTCTGCTGTATCAACGCGCATCTGCAGGATTTCAGAGGTTTTGGTCTTCAAGCCAGAGGTGGAGGCCAAGTCAGATATAGAGCACTTTTAGAAACTGTTGTTTTTCCCACATTGGAGCTCTTAAGCTAAACAGATAGCTGAGAACAGCCCTCTGAAAGTATCACAGGGACTCTGCAGTCGTACTGTGTTTCCTCACTCCGTGAATACCAGGGAAATGTGTTTGGGGAGAGTTTTTTTTGGTTTGTGTTTTGTTTTTTTTTTTAATAAGCGCTTGCAAAAAGCATACCAGAGGTCTGAGGCTAAAACATGCGTGGTAAAACCTTCTATGGCTAATTTTGGCAGTGCATTCAGCAAGTCTGTGGTATTCACACCTACTGAGGAGTCTCTTCATGAGTCGAAGTGGACATCTGATCTGCACAAACAAGGTGAGCAGCTGTATGCACATACTCAACTTATAATGACATAAAGAATCAGCCCACACCTCTTCTGCACTTGCACGTTCCCCTGTGCTAATGGGTAACGTCCAATCCTGCCCTTTGCTAATCCAGTCATGGATTAACCAGTCACGGTCCTTACCCACATTCGCCCAGTTCCTCCCAAGATCTTTCCCCCTACAATGAATAATCTTCAAGTTCAAGTGGCGAAGGCCCGTTTCCATTTTTAGAGATTTGAACGTCAGCCACAAACTCAGATGTAGATTGCGCTGGAGATCGACCAAATATGGACTCTTGAAAATTCCGTCCTTTTGGAAAGGTCAGAAGTGACTGGGATTGCAAAATCTTTTCCAGCCTGGCAAGCTTGCTCTGAGTTGCCAGGCTTTGGACTGCATGACCCCGACTTTGGACAGAGCTTTAATCGTGTCTTTTAATCCTAGGTTTTCAGATGCCATGATGGGGTGTTGCCATGTGAGCTCCCGTCAGCTTTAGGTACAAATCAAAGTGGCACATAATTGCTGGCTGCAAACCCTCAAAGCGTTTGCCCTGCATGATATAGTTAAATGGAAACTTTAAAATACTGTGATGGAGCAAATTAGAGTGGTGTGAAATAGGATTGTAGTTACACCACCTAATTAGAAAGCACTGTGAATTGTACACTTTTTATACTATATAAGCTGATTATAAATAGGACAGCTGGATAGACCAACTAAAAGTTGCTTCTTGCAGTCTGGTGATGCAAGAGAGTATTACAGGATCGGCGCTCTCATCAAAAACCAGAGCACTTTACGGTCTTCTTGCCTCACACCCTGGACAGCTGTTTCCCAGGATAGCAAAGATTAGCTTCTCTGGTTCCACAACCAAGAATGAAGTCTTTCGGCTTACATTTTCTTCTGGGCATAGGCTAATGGGTTCTTGATAACATTTTTAAAGTTCTTGGTTGAAGATGAGCCGCTTTCACTGAGAGATCATCTCCCACCCTGCTCCACCTGTATCAGCCTAGCAGACAGGGGTGCTGATCCAGAGGGTTCCAGGACCAGATGTTCTGTCCATGACGCGCGCGGCTCCACCACCTGCTTGAGGACTTTCCCTCTGGGGTCCATGGAGATGGTGGTAGCAGCAGGACCTCGTTGCGTAGGCTGCAGAGCTTTACCATAGCCTGCAACGATATCTGCCTTTCTCCACCTACACGTGGAGGTAGGAATGCCTTTGCTGAGACCGCTGTCTCAGGGTGAAGAAGGCAGGGTGGCTCCTTCGGAGATGATGGCAACGTGTAGACGTGTAGAACTGTTCCCTTCTGGCACCGCTGCCGGTTTGCTGGAGGAGTCCCGCTCCCGAGTGAACGCCCTGAGAGACACCATGCTCCCATCTCGGTGCCCTGGGGGAATTTCCGCCAGACACACCGACTTGGTTTGACATTTAACAAACTGCTTTGTTTTCAATTCTGTTTCTTCCTTGCCAATTAAAGCGCCTGGTTGCCACAGCAACAGAAGGACACCAATAAAAGCATGGGAAGTGCAGGGTTGTGTTACCCCCAGGAACCCAGGTGGCAAAAACATCAGAGCCTCCTCTGCCCCCTCTGTGCAGAGCGTCTCTGTCAGTCCGTCCGTCCGTCCGTGCCATCAGGGCTGCAGGGCCCTTCTGTTTTGACTTGGTAGGAGAGAGAGAAAAGATACAGGCAGGATTGCTGGGGTTTCTTTCCTGACATCTCACCCTGGGGGGTAGAAAAGGAAGCCTAACTCCAGGTAAATAGTCTCGGGCGGCTTATCCAGAAGGAAAGGCTTCATTCTGGCTTCTGCCCAAGCTTTCCAAGGGGTGCTGCCCAGGAGGTGTGTGCTCCGGGTGCGCTGGCAGCGAGCAGGACGGCATCATTGCCTCCCCGCCGAGGGGCACTGCGGTATTTTGAAACCTGGGGATGAAGGCTTGGTGGTGAGGATGGTCCACGTGAGCCACCCGCCCGCTTGGGTTGCGCTCTGCCACCTTGCGCGTCCTATCTGCAGAGGCAGAGCCTGCTCTTGGAGACGAGCCATTCCCGGTGATAACGGATGGGACAGCTTTAGCTCTGTTTATTTCAGCCTGTCCTAGTCAAAAGCTCAACTTGTGGATGAAAGGAATAGCTATTCACAGAGCTAGGAGAGTACATGCAGATCTGACCTTTAGAACAACCTTTTACAGTTATGGAGACGCTACTTTTATCACTCAGCTACTCGGTATTCTATTTAGCATTCAACTAGAGCCTCCTGCCTCTTTCTTTCCTGTAAGAGCTGGAAACAACAATTTGAGAAGTTTTGCTGGTGGTCCAGCAGATGAAATTGGAGCTCTTTTCCTTCTGCACGTCAAGTGCTTTATTTCTGACTGACTGCTTCTAGAATGTGTCCACCCAGGTTTAGGTGCTAGGCTTCAGACGGATTTATGGCTGGAATTTCATGTGTGTGCTCCAAGGTGCTGGGAGTTCAGGTCCCCATTTCGCAGGCGGTCCTGACGTCTGGTTCAAACCCAGCGATGCCTTTACGGTAATCCACAGCGGAGGACATGGGCTGGGTCTCTGCGGCTTTGGAAGAATTTAATCTCTCGGAGCTAACACCTTTACTGCAAGTGTTAATGGGCACTTTTCATTAGCAGCCCCCCCTTCCAGGCCAACTGAGAGGAAGCAGAAATGAAGTTGGTGTCTCCCTGTGGCATGCCTGGACTTGGGCTGCCGTTTGCTTGAGTGAAGCTCACTCGAATCCTGACACTCGCCTTGGAAGGAAGCACCGGTACTTCCCCCAGCTTCCGCCCCGGAGGTGAGGAGCTATCTGGTTCCGCAAGGAAGAAACACAGCAAAGTCAGCATCGCCCCTGCCCACCTGAGGAGACCCCGCTCCGTAGCCTGTGGATGATCACTCCTCTGCTACAACAGCCAAGGGAAGAAGCCAGTTCAGTGCTGGCGAGTAGGATAGGGACAAATGGTTCCCTGGAAACTGTCTTAACACTATGAAACCTTCGCAGCGCTGAGCGTAGCAATCTGATCCGTAACTCCTGGGCTCAACCAGGCACTGCATAATCGGTACTAAGGGAAATCTGATTTCTCTGGCTCGAGGAACTTGCTGGACTAATTCTTCCTGATCCCAGGCAACGCCCTACAGCTTCTTACGGAAAAGGGCTTATAGCCACACGGTGTGCTGGTGCTGCCTGATGCGTATAATAGGGTTTGTATGGACTGCTGGGGAGAACATCTGCTTACATCTGGAATTTAACTCGCAGAAAGCTGGAGCTTTGCAGCGGACTTGGCTCCTGAGCTCAGTTCTCTTCCTAAAGGGTCACTGAAGACTCACTAGGACTGGAACTAATTCCTGGCAACCTCTTGGAGGATTTCAAGGCAAGTCAGATAATGATAGTGTGGAATGATAGGCTTCCCCTCCCCACTGGCCCTGGCTGTTCACTTGCTGCCCACACTTCCTTTGCGGAGTTCGTGGCCAAGGAGAAAGGGACATGGCGCAATAGCCTGTCCTCTCCCTCCATCCTTCGTGCTCTTGGATCGGCCCGGAGAAATGAAGCTGAAAATGCGTGCTGACAAGCAGCATGACCCCAGAACTGGGGTCTGGCCTGCCCAGGATTTTAGGGGACGGATGATTAGCGGTGGAAAGGCTGCTCTAGAGCTGCTGCCTGTGTGGATTACTATTAGCAGCCCTGTCCTCATAATTTTTCTTGTTTTTCCAAACAGATGTATCAGCTGATCATGCTTTCTGGTTTGAAACGTGCTGGGGAAAGCTCAGTCCTTGGCCTTCCCGGGCAGCGGTGTCCAGGGAAGGAGCACTGGAGATGCCTGGGTGCCTGGCGTGCGGTTGCAGGCTGCTGGGGATGGGAGCAGAGCCAGGCTTTGCACCCTACAGCTCCTTCAGGAATGGGAAGAGGGAAGCCAGAAAAGGGGTGTCAGCCCAAGAAGTGGCTTTTAAGCCGATTCAGTATGGTAAAATGTCTGCGCATGCAGCCCACGACTGTGAAATAAGCAGAGGTGTGGCCTGGGGCCAGCTCCTCTTGGTTTCTGAAACCTCACAGCACAAGAGCCTGAAATTGCTCGGAGTCCTCATGCCGGGGGATAGGCTTCCTCCTCCTGGTACACAGCTCAAGGCTTCAGGGTCGGGATTGCTTTGTGCATGCACATTTTCTGCTTGGGTCACCACCAAGAAACAGTAGATGCTCATCTCTTCGTCCGCAACAACATGAAGAGCAGCTGAGCCTCGCGTGCTGCCACAAGTCATCCTATAGCCTTCCCTGAGGTTTTGTTCTTGGAGAGAAAGTTGAGGAAATACGGATTTTTGCCTACTCATTCGTCACAAGACCAGCCTGAACTTGGCTCATGATCCACTGTAATGCTGAATATGGTCTTTTCAGCCTTGGTACATCTTTTGCCTCTGGAGTAAATTGAATAAAGAAGCCTGCAATAGAGGCAGGCGCACAAAAACCGCAGGCAGCTGAATTAACCCCGTGCCGTTTTCCCGGGTGAAGGATCCCACCAGTGGAAGTGAGCACGAGAAGACACGTGCGAGCCACAGCAGCTAAGAGAAGCAGAGCTTAAACTCGCTAGCAAAAAAGCTGCGCACCTTGGGAGGGGTTGCCTGCAATGCGCATCGAGGGAAGCTGTAGTAAAACAAAAGCCCATTTAAAACTAAGGGACTCAAACAAGGACAGCACAAATATCACCCCTTAGAAACGTTTGCATGCTTCATAAATATGGCAGCGGAACTTGGCAAGAGAAAAGCTTTCCTAAGCTTATGATACCAATAACAGTCATTAAGGGGAATAAAAGCTGGAAGAAAAATAGCTTCAAGACCTTTGGCTAAGGTGCTGGTGAGGTGGTGAGGAAAAACCAGCCTAAAATTCCCCTGTTTTGGCATCCAGAGAAATGTCACACAGCGCCCCCAGATACGTTGTGTTGCCAAACCCTGCCCTGCATAAGAAAAAAACAATGTACACAAATGCAATGACATGTAGAAGGGAGGAATGGAGATGAGACTTGGTTGTCACTTGGAAGAAACTAACTCGTAACTTTACATAACTCACTCAACCTCACTGGATGGTGACTACTGGGATCGCTTTCTTCTCAGAAAAATTTTCCTTTGTGGTCTGGAATATCATCTACCAGCACTAAAAGCTCTCATAATTTTAAGTAAAAACTCAATAAAACCGGCAAGCCAAACATGCTCCCAGCCTCAGAAAATGCTTTCTGCTTCTCTGCCACTGCCTAAATAAAAGGTAACTGGCTGTATTCAACACACGACCCAACAGCCCAGATACCAGACTGAACATCTGTAAAGTATATCCAGCAGGTCAGATTGGGTAAGTAAACCCTCTTCCCACAGAGGAGCAAACATCTGCTCCGGGAGAGTTTCAAAACGCAGAAAGTTGGGCTCACAAGTGGATGACAACCATATAGCTAACCAAGCATGTTACCGTGGGACTGCTCCTATCTGTCACTTGATTCTCCATTCCTATGATCTCAGTGTAAATCAAGAATAATTCCCCTCTAATCAATGGAGTTAATCTAGTCTTAAACCAATCTATAGGAAAACTACGAGTTAATTACAAATAGCCGACCAAAGGGAATTATTTCTTATCAAGGGAAAAGTATCTAGCAACAGTCATGTCATCAACACAGACGTAATATGCTGCAAACCAGAAACTCCTACAGCCCTGGAAAATGAAGAGTCCAGCAGAAAGGAGGAAATTCACTCAAAGCTTGTGGGTGAGATTTTCTTTGACTCCTGAGTGGGTTTTGACACTCGGGAGGGATGCGCTATGCTGCCTGGAGCCATTCTGGGCAGACGTGCCACAGATGCGGGTCTCCAACAGGGAAGGATGAGGCGTCCTGGGGCTCCCAGCAACTATCTATCAAAACCTCTAAACCAGACAGGAGCTGATTTGCATGTCCTGCACTTTTTTCCAGCACATTTTCTCTCTCCATCTTTGACCACAAGGCTAAACATCCCCACGGTGCAAAATGATCCTGTTTTACAGCAACTCTTGAGGCTTTGTTGTTTCTAATCTTCATCAGGAGCTTGATTTTTTCCCTTCCTTTGAATGAAACGCCGGGGACTCCTGCCTGGCCTCCCGCCACGTCAGTCCTGACCTGGGTGAACGGCATCTTTGGGATCCAGCTGCCCTGGGTGAGGCTGTTCCCCATCTCCGCAGCCACTCAGGAGGGATGTCCAAGCACTAATCGTAGCTGTTAAATGAGTTCCCACGCTTATCTTTAATCAGTTTTTACGAATGTACACAATACTGATTAATACCCTCAGCAAAACCTGTATTCTGGTAACAAACTCCTCATGCGTGGCAGATCTTCCACCATCCCCGTGATTGATGCAGGACAAGGGACACGTCCGAGGTGCTGCCGTCCCGCTGCCTCTGCTCGGGGGAGAGCAGCCGTCCCCGCGGCGGCCGCAAGAGCTCCCTCCCCGGCTGACCCACCCGGGCTACGAGGAGCATCCGCTCCTTTTGGAGGGGGCTTTGGAAGAGCAGGGTGGCGCGGGGCTCTGGCGCAGTGTCGGAATTTCCTCGAGGGCAAGCGTATCAGCTAGGAGCCTCTGTCTCCCTGCCTCGCCAGCTCAGCAAAATTCCCCTTTTGGAAGGATGGGGCTTCACAGCCACAGGCCACCAAATGGCTCCTCTGCTCCGCTCCATTCCCCTGTCCGGGCTCATTTCCTATCCCTCCTCTCCCACCTCCCCGGGCACAGCAAGGCAGCTCCTTCCTCCCTCCCGAGCGGCTCCAAGCCCAGTCCGCCTGTGCTCCTGCTGTTTGGGAGCAAAGACCGCGCTATCCCTCACCACAATCCCTGCATAAACATCAAAGGACACAGCCAAGGGAGGGGTCTCTTCCCAAGACCTTTGTTTTATGTCCTTTTGTGAGCTACGCATCAGAGATCTGTTTGAGGCCAGGCATGCCCTAGATAAATGTTTTCGGCTTACATCTGGAGACATTCAAATACTAGGAACATCACTGAAGGCATTCGGAAAACAAATATTTTAAATGGCACTCCTCAAACCAGTGAGTAAGCAGCGTGACTCAGCAGCGCTTCCCAACTCTTCCCAGAAGAGATGGAAATAAATCCACTTAATAACCGACATGTATCCGAAATGTGCTGAGTCGCTTGTAGTTATCTGCAACTGCTGCTGGGAGAGCCGACTCGCAACCCCACCTGAAGACGGCACCTTGCCTGCGTCAGGCTGCGGCCAGATATACCCAAATTTCAGTCTCGAAGATGGTGGTGACTTTCTGGAAGGATTTTAGCGAGTGCCCGATCATCCATACAGTCAGAAATACGTCTAAGCACCTCCGAAGCCTCTGCCGCGGCGCGCGTTTAACCTCAGTGCCTCAGTTGCGTCAGTACATCAAATAACTAGACGTGTTTTTTGTTCTGGCTTACGGGTCTTTCAATCCCTTTACAAACATACAGGCTCTGGAGAAGGACAAACAGTATCTGACTGTGTTCACCCACACCAGATGCTACCCAGGGCAAGGCCACTGCTGTCTGCTCTGCGGGGAGCGGCTGCGCCGAGTCCCATCGGATGGGCTGAAATCCGCCTTGCCCAGGCTGTGCCACCCTCCAGGAAGGAGCGGACAGCAGTGTGGAGCCGGCCCTCGCCTGTCCTGCATCCCACCCTGGATGCAGGAGCTGCCAGGAAACCCCTTTGCGGGGGACAGCAGGGAGGTTTTCACCTTCCCAGGGCTCCGCTCCAGCTGTGCTCTCCTGCCGAACGTTTTTGCACACCTCGTCTTTCCCGTCGTTCCGCTCAGGGGCTCCCAGAGAAGCCATCTTCCCACTGGTACCTTCTGGGAATGGAAAGCAGCACCCCACATCTCATTAATTCACCGCTAATGTCACAGTCCTGTGGCTGCTTCGCTCTCCCCTGGGTGCCGAGTGCCTCCCTGTCACGCCACCTCCCTGGCAGCCCGAACTGCGGCTACATTTGAATAACAAATCTCACACGGGAAGGCAGGCAGCCCTTCTTCCAAGGGAACAGGGCTGGGTTGGGGTTGGCTTTTTTTTTTTCCCCCCCCTTCTTCTTTTCAAACTAAAAATACTCCCTGCATCATCCAAAGAAACCGTATCAAACACGTAAAGCTTGTGGAGGAAAAATACATCCCCACTCCCAGCGAAAGAAGAGAGCTTGCAAGCAAGGAGCAACCTCCCCGCAGCACAGGGGCTGCGCTTTCACGGGTGAACAGGAATGCTGGACAGTTTTGAGGGAGGTGGGGATCCTTTTGAAGGATCCTTTGGAGAACTAGTGCTGTTCCTCACTCAGAAATCAAGCCTGAAATGGCAGCTGAAAGCAGAGGCACCAGAAAAAAGAAGAAAAAAAAAAAAAGCATAAAAAGAAAAAAGAAAAAAGCATCTTTAAAGACAGATTTGCACCTGAAGAGGTTGTGCTTTCCACCAGCCAGGGAGCAAACAATGCCAGGAGAATTCATCTTCTCCTGACGCCTAGCTGAAAAGGAAGGCTATGCTCATAATCTTAAAATCACCTTTTGGGTGTTGCCTATCTGATCCTCCCATACACAAACATCCTCAGGCCTCTTTTATCCTTCCACACTTCTAATGCCCAAAGGGCTTGGTGGGCCATCAAGAGCCAGTTGTCCTCAACTCTCCTGACAGAATGGGGAGAAGAGGGAAAGCACTATGAGCCCGAACCCATGTCCAGCTGGAATTCCCTTTCCTGACATCAGTGGCCACTGCCTTGTCCTCTCACTGTGTAACTCCGGGGAAACTCAGGCACCATCTTCTTTAAAGCCCACTTTGGGTGGTGAAAGGTGTGATTAGACTCACTCTGGAGCTTGGAGGTGGAGCTATAGATGACTGCGGTCTCTTTTCTTACCAACAATCCCGAGACATCTCCTTCCCTCTGTTTTTCTTCAAAATAAAATTAAAAAGCTACTTTTAATTGATAGCATCTGTTCTGGTCAGTGGTTTTATAGGACGCTTAGCTATAAAACTAATCTCAGACCTGGGAAGGTGGCATGGATGGCAAGTGTCACCAATCCACAGTGCCTGGCCGATGCCAAGTGCTCACCAGAGAAACACATCCAAGTGGCATTTCGAGGTGTGATTCTCAACTGGCTCACTTAGACATCATGCTGAAGTGCATCAAAATATTCTTCTCCCTAGAAATGCGTTTCTTAGGAACAGGTTTCTGACTGCACAGAGGGACTGGAAGACCAGGTGAACTTCTACCCCATCCCGTCCCCTGAGTGCTGCCCATTCACCACCAGCCCACAGCATCGGGAGAACCCAAAAACCAGACCCAGTGTTTACTTTTGAGGGAGGATCAAAGCGTTGCCATGCCAACACCACAGGCATCATCCTGAAGCAGGACCCCCGCGAAAAACATCACGTTGACACATCAACCGCTCAGTAAGGTGGCACCTTCCAGAGAGCAGCCTTCCACACGACACGCGTTTCCAACTTGCTACGCGACTGACGCCCACTCTCCCTGCCTCCCTTCGGCTCCATTTCACACGGCCTTTTTTCACTCTTTAGGAACTTTAACTAAAAATTGGTACATTGGGCCACGCTGGGGAAGTTTCGGGCTTTAGAGCTGTCAGTGGTTGACAGTCTTCTGCTGGAAGAAACATTGGTTGATACTGCCTCTGGGTGCAGTGGTGTCCATTGCGGTTCAGTCACTCGCCTAGAGCACCTAGCTGTTTCCACTGCTATTACATTTTCTAGGCTATTTCTATTTGAGTCTCTGTTCCTCCCCTTCTCCTCAAGGCCGGTATCATCTCCCTCCTGCACAAACTCAGGATTTCTTCCTGCCCACAAGCACCGTTACACGTTCGCAGAAGGTTGGGATTCTGACTGTTGTTCATCACCACTACCGCTGCCCTATAAATAGCTGTAATCTGTTCGGTGCCAGAGCTAAGATCGCATTTTTGCCCTAAATGAATCACCAGTTTTCTATTGTAATTACCCAGGTTGGAAAGGAGGACAGATTGACGAACTTAGCCTAAGTCAAACTCTACATGAAGACTTGGCAACCTCCAACCCTACAACCTGCTTATTTATTTGGATGGCTCTTCTAGGCCAAATTCTGTCTGCGGGAGCACGGCATCATGTGTTTATAGACACAACACAAGCTTATTTTGTCTCCCTTCTAAATGCTGTCTTCATTAGTAGCGTGACCACAGCGAACCAGACACAGGTTCTGGGGCAATTTTTGTTGCTAGATGAAGATCATTCTTTGTCATTGACTTGATGACCATGGCTTTGGCTTTGCAGGAGCACAGAGCCAAGCCATGCTGCTGCTGCTGCTGCAGCAACGCAAGGTCTCCTGGGTCTGGCTGCGGGTCTCAGCTGACTTGGCTGGGATGTCTTTGAGTTTGACTCTCCCGAAGAGGGAGAGCAAAGTCATGGACGTAGACTGGTTCAGGCTCTTTTAGTTGGCGCAAAGGGCTACCGTAAACCATCCTCATGCTCTGCTGTTACTTTACTGTGATCATTTATTAGGGAAAGGTTTTGGATTTACAGGGGCTCAAGGGATTGGACGGTGGGTCCCGCACCAGGCACCGTGCAGAGAGAACTTACTCTGGGATTTCCCTTGTTCTTTGCCGTCTCCCTCCTTCTCCTCCAGCCTCATTTTGCAGCAATGATTCCCAATACATTGGCCACCCAAGCCAGCAACAAGAAGCCTTTCTTGAATGAGCCAACCATCTCCCCGGCAACAAGGCAGGCCGTGAAAATAACAAGTGCTTTCCTTTCTGTTTTCTGTTTCCCACCTCTCGAGAAATGCCCTGCCTTTTATTAGCCTCCACTGCTCAAAACCATGAATGGTGGTAACTGAAACGCACCTCACGGAGGGACGAAGGGGGAGGTGAATGAGAACGGTGGCTTCGGTCTTACTGGAGAGAAGTAACAGATCTTTACCCCTCAGCGAGGGGCAGGCTGAAATATTTGCCTGGCGCTGTTACAGTGATGAACCCAGCAGAGCCAGGAATGGTTACTGCACGCAGCAAGCAAGGAGACTTCAGCCACAGCTGGACATCCAGAAAAATGCTGACACCAGGCAAAAATGGGGTGGCTAACGCCCCTCTTATTCCATTTTCCCTTTTCTCCCGCTCCTTCCTGCTCCCCTGCAAAGCTGCCCCAAGTTACGCTTCACGGCAGCGAAGTTCCCATTGCTTACCACAGCAGACCAGCACAGGCTGGCCATAATCCCAGGAACCCTGTGTCCATCCCCAGATCACCCCATTAGCTACCAGTCAGCAAAGGGCAGCGTCCTACCAGCACAGTGGTGCCCGATTAACCTCACCTGCCCTCCCCAAAGTTACTAGCAGCTTTTTTGCATCTCTGGGAGAGCTTGGGGTAGGGAGCCAGCTGGTCTAAACAGGCACCTGCCTGAAACGAAGCAAAATCCACAAATATCTTGAGCTGACAAGGAGAAAAAGGCAGTTACACGGGAGCAGGTCTTATGAAAGAGAGCTCCTCCCACACACTCTCCCTTCCAGCGCCTGGGAGGCAGCGGGTGACAGTGGCTGTGTCCCCCATCCTGCCACTGCCTTCGGCGGGTGCAGAGGGGATGGGGCTGGTGGCACCGGGTTTCTGCCTGCACCCTGCTGTGCCGAGGCAGGTTGGATGCAGCTCCAGTGCATGAGCACCCCCCCGCCTTGGGTGGGCTGTTCAATTACATTAAATGGATTTTTTTTCAACATTACTAACGAGTATTTTAAAGCTGTTCCAGGTATCTTTTTGTTTAGCTCCCAGTTCAGGACCATACGGCATAAGGTCACCAAACCCACATTCTGCTAACAAAGCCTGAAAGGAAAAAAAAAAAATCCCTCAGAATTTTTTAACACTTCAGCTGCTTTTTAGTTTTCCCTTTCACAGCTGAAGCAGACGTTTCCAGACTCCCACTGGGAAAAAAAAGGTCAATTTGAAGGTCACCGCCTGCCACCTCCGGACCCCAAGCGCTGGACCTGTGACCCTGCCACCTCAGACGCTTGTATCTGAGCCACGCTGCTGATAATGGGATTCTCTGCTGAGTAATTTCCGAACAGTTTCAGCCTGTTTCTGCCTGGTTTATGCTAATATGAACATGCTCTACAGCTGTTCTCGTACCAGCCTGCACAGGGCAGCGTCCTTGCCTGGCCAAGCTCACCGCAGCCTGGGACCACCCCAAGCTGCGACACCCCCAGACCCCTGCCTGGCTGCAGCTCCGGCATTCCGCCGGAGCGGGACTGTCGGTGCCGCATTTCCAAGCAGCTTCTGAGGTCAGCCGAGGAAGAGACTTTGCGCTTCTTCTGGCTGGGATTTCTGAAGCCGGACTTTGGGAGCGGCTCTTGAGACAGAGAGATGAAAATCCATCACTTCCCTGCGCTCCCTTGCTTGATCAGATCAAACCCCTTGTACTGGCTCGTAGATCCCTGGCTTTAAGTCTCCGTTTCCCATTTGCTCCGCCTGGCTACACTGAAAGGGAATCAGTGAGGAGCTTGCTTTATTAATACATTTGCACTTTAGAGAACCGTTTAATCCGCAGACTCTTCCCTGCCTGTTAATCTGATTATAAAGGTAAGGACTGGGCAGTGCCCGACGGGCCAGCTGGAGGGGCTCGAGGAGCCAGGCGAGACCAAGGCTCTGCCCTTCTTCCTTTGGGAGAAGGAAGCCCCTTGTTCCTGGCTAGTCGGGGCTCCAAACTGAGGGCACCGCTGGCCCTGGAGATGAAGAACACCCACGGATGCCGTTATTCCGGCAGCCGGCTCCCCGGCTCCTCGCCCGCTGCTCCTTTTTCGCCTGCCCTCTTGCAATGCCATAAAAGATTTGTGACTTTGCACTTGGCACAGCTTTTCTGGAGGTTCAGACGGACCTTCCAGGCTGTGCACGGGGATAACGTGCCGTGAGCTGGCCGGATGTGCTCCTGCCTCCCTGCGCTGAAGGATTCCAAACGAGGACCTAGCTGCTTCCCGCAGGCCGTGAACCTTTCGTGAGCCAGGCACAGCTGCAAGGAAACCCGCTCCCCCGACCAAGCAGCACGTAGAAAAGTGAAATCCTACACGCAGACCGTTTTGTTCTTAACCTGGGGACAGGTCCTTAGCAGCAGAGAGGGTCAGCGAGACCTGGAGCATCCACTTTCCATGATTTATTTTGTCTTTTTAGCTCGCATTTCCTACATTGACCTCACTTTGGCTGACAAAAGCTAAGGGATTTCGCCTGGGCTCTTCCCCCAGCCTTTCACATCTATTAAACTAAATACTGGTGGTGTAATTATGGGCAGGAGAAAAATGAGAACGGTGCGGGAGGATTTGATTATTTTACCTCAATAACAAAGGCACAAATCGTCTCATTCGCATTTATTAAGTTTTTTTGCTCCGAATACTGTCAGGGTGACATCTGGGAGGGATACAGGGGCAGACGCATCTCCCATGAAGTTGGGGAGGGGGAAGCTGTAATAACCAAGGAATCCCTGGGGAAAACCTGTCCTAAGGCCCGTGCCCCCTCCTTCCCTGCTGCTGAATCAGGCTCGGAGCAGCCGCATCTCCGGCTCCCCTTCCCGAGCTCTCTTCTCTTGGGGGCTTAAGCGATGAGTAGGGGAAAATCCCCCACTAAAAGATTTGCATCGGCAACCCTTGGCTGAGGAACGACTTTTAAAATAGAAAAGCTTTGCTTGAAAAGGGGATGAACCACGCAGCATAATACTCAACAAATCGCCTGTTTAATGGCCTCTCTTTATAGCAGCTGTGCATTAAAAACAAAAGCAGGGCAGCAGAAGCCATGCGCTTCTTTGTAAGATTAAAATAAATACTATTTCATACTAATACCAGCAACTTTCTGGGGAGGCTGACTAAGAGAAAAGAGCAAGTGGAAGACCGTGGCCTGAGAGACTCTGTTTCTTTCCCCTTCGTCCACTGCTGGATGAAGGAATATCCCTCCCATCTAAGGGAGAAGATACCCTGAACCAGCCCTCCCAGAGTGTTGGTTGCTTTATAGTGGTTTGTTGCGGGCTTGCCTGTACGCACTCAGCATTGTAAGGCAGGAGCAATCCCTCCAGGACTAAATTCCTCAAGGGAAGCTAGGTTGGCGAGAACTTCATCTAACTTGCTTTGTACTGTGCAAGGCAAATGCAGGACCCCCACCGCCACCAAAGAGAAGTTGAAAGAAGAGCGGTTCGCACTAGACACAAGGAGAAGCCCATCCACGGTGAGGGCACTACGGCAGTGGACCAGGTTGCCCAAAGCGGCTGCGCAGCCGCCCTCCGTGGAGGATCTCCCACCCGGCCGCACAAAGCCCTCAGCAACCTGGTTTGACCTCAGCGCTGAGACCTTACTTGAGCAGGAGGTTGGGCGAGACACCTCCTGAGCGCCTCTCCAGCCGGAGTTATGGTGTGATCCTAGGAACATTTGGCATCTTTTCCACAGGCACAAGAACGGACGCGACGTTTTGTGCAGCCCAGTACTCCAGCTCTTATTCCTGGCAGTCTTGATAACAGCTCTCCCCCTCTGCACCCCGTGCTTTGCCAGGCCTGGCACTAAAGCGGTGCTGAGTTTCCCTCGTGAAATTAGGACTTCAGGCATTAAAAAGAAAAAGAATTTTTTACATTTTAAAACTGTCTGCCACGGACTATTTATCAGACACGGAGAATGACTTTTTTCTGTTTTCCTGGGCGTAGGTTTTTAGCTGAGACAAGATACGTTGCCTTGCTGAGAGCTGAGTCACCGCGTAATCAACAGATTAATGTATTCAGTTCGAAAGCCATCAGCATTAGTTCTCGGCAAGCTCACAAGAACTCCATTATGGTATCATCTCTACGTTTGGGATGGAAATGTCTCCAGGATTTAGAGTTCCTGTGGGAAAAATCGCTAGATGCAAAGAAATCAAAGTACTCCTTTGCGATTGGGAGAAATAAGGCACCTCTTCATACAGTAGCACCACAGCGGGATTTTGGCATCCTTTCTAGTGAATGCTTTTATTATCAACCCTCAGATAAGGAGTTTGGGGTATGTCGTACATCTGCCATTTGACAGCTGCCTAAAAATAGTCATGACAAACTCAGTGGCATGTAGGACTTTGCCTTTACCAGGTCTTTAACTTGAAATTATTTAATTTCAAGTGCAACCAAGCATGTCTGACTTCCTCTGGGATGGCAGCTTGCAAAAAGGGTGGTCTTGACTTCTCTAGGACTCCAAGTTTCTCCGTGTGGGTTCAGTCTGAGCCAGAAACGCAAAAAGGAAAGGCAGAGGCTGGCAAGGGGCACCTCACAGAGGAGCGACTGTTTAAAAATAGGGAGCTGGTTAAAGTAACAGCAGAGTAGCAGCTGTAAAAGGACAGGCTGGCTTACGTGTGTGGCATGAGAAGGCTACCAGACATCACACAGTTATTCTGATAATACACACACTAACGCTGCTGCCTGAGACCCTGTCCACCTGGACCTCGCTGGAGGAACACATCCTCTGCTTTGCAAGAGAAATTGCTCTTTGGGTACACCTGAATGGTGGACGTGTGAGTAAAAGCCAGTCAAGCCCCCGCAAAAGCCAAGTTAATCCTAAAAGCTTTCCTATATCAGCAGGCTGGAGGGGGTTTGAAGAGCAGCAAGGCTTTTCCCCAAGACGTTTCTCCTTGCAGCCCGTGTTTCCAGCACACGCCCAGCAGACAGGATGCGCATTCTCACTGTTTCCCCCAGTCTGTCAGTACCGCCATCTAGGCTGTCCCTAGATAACAGATTTTTTTTTTTTTGGTACCAGCCTGGCTAGTGCCAGGGCATGAGAGATTGTGGTTGTTGTGACACAGAGGTCCCCAGGGCTACACCTCCTAGCGCAGGCGTACAAACGGCATGTCACATGCAATTGTGCATATGCACTAGGCATAAAACAGTGGTGTAAATCCTCCCCCCTCCCTCCTTTTCCCTCCAAGATATTCCGAATGTGCAAACGCCTCCTGTTTACGCTCCGGAGTCTCCCGGTGCCCAGTTCTCTGTACCCAAGCAGTGGTGATTTTAACTTACCCGCCGTTCCTTATCACCGTATTCGATGCCCAAGGTATCCATGGCACGTACAATAGCTGCCAGTGACTGTATAGTGTTGCTGTAGACCACTGGCTTGTACTGCTTCACGTCTTCTCCAGAGAAGCCATCCTCATGGATGATCCTGAAGAAAATGCAAAAGAAAAAAACCAACCTCTTTTCAGTGGGGGAGACGTTTAAAAGAGAGCTGTGCTCTTTTGAAGAGCACATCTGCTAGCTCCACTCACTTCATTTAGTCAGCATTTCTTTTTCACCCTTTCTGGGTGCTCACCGGCCGTGCGTGAGCCCAGCGCCTGGGATTAGCATCCCTTTTGCTCTCTCTCTCTCAAGGAGGTTTTGTGCAGGGTCGGCGCGTATGGTACCTCTCTCCCAACCCAAACGGGAACGCCAGAGCCTGGAGCCCCTCGTGTTCACATGCGTACGGGTCACAGGGGGGAGGTTTCCAGGTCCTACACTATCTTTCCTGTCAAGGTCTACAGGAAGTATATCCAATGCTTCCAATGCCCATCAGATCAAATCTTAAACGCTGAAAGGAGTGGTAGAAAACCCTAGTTCTTGTCCAGTCCTTTTCACAGTAACTCCTGAGGTGCCTTACAAAAGAAACTAGAGTCGAAATACCCCTGTACGCATGGGGACACCGGCATGGATAACTTAGTCGGGCAGCACTTTAAGTACTTACAACCCTTGGCGCTTCCTCCCTCCTTCCCCCTCCTTTAAAAACACTGCTGGAAGTTTTTCTGCCTTCCCCCTCCTTTAAAAACACTGCTGGAAGTTTTTCTGCCTAGAGGCATATTATGTTATCCCTTCCCGAAGAAACATGGGAATGAGACCCACAGTCCTATCAGCTCCGCGCGCTGGATGCTCTGTGCTTTGGTCTCTATTGAAACCCGCAAAAGGAACTATTTGATGGAGCGAGTCCTTGCAGTCCCTTGCTCAAGTCGGAAGACTGACACCCACAGTTTCTTCACCTCTCAGTAACTCAAGAAGTAAGGCCGGGTAGTGTCTAGAAAACAGATAGGATTTGCAGAGCTAATTGCATTTAACAATGATTCTTCCCAGTGAAGACATAAGTTATGATCCTGTCTCTTAAATATTGGCAAAGAGGATGATCTGCTTAGCTGAAATGAAGTCTTTGCTTGCTCATTCCCAGATCTCGCTGGACAATGGAGCGTCCTTCAGTAACAGATCTGGGGGCTGATAAAACCTAGCATCCTGTCTCCAACAGGATTTTTGTTTCCTTTTTTCGAAATGGGGATGCACGCAAACCAAGGTCCTGGCGAGTGCTGGCATCCCCCCGGGGAGAGGGAGCGCTAGCGGGGATCATAGCAAGCTTGCAACAGATCCAGCGCTGGGACGGCAGCGGAGAACGGGGCTGGATGCCAGCTCCGTGTTATTAACAGATGACTACATGAAGAACGAGGCTGGTGGTAGAAACATGCTGACAAAGGCACAGATCTACTTCCCACGATGTGAAGCTCACGGAAAGGTCTTCTAACACAAATGACCGACATCCTGCTCTCCCCACCACAACCTTCACTCGCTCGTCACCGAACACTGAGCTCCTGGAGGAGCTGCTCCGACACCCTCCGGGAAAATATGACTACAAGCAGAGGCAGACCAGGACAAGCAGTAGTTCAAATTAATCGGTGTCCAGGAAAATTTTAAGCTACTGATCTGAGGAACGATCCGGGCAGAGTCCCCTGCTCAGGTAGCCCAGCTCCAGGAAAGGGGAACGCGAACAGCATGAGGTTTGAGTCGCCTGGGCTGAGAAGAGCAGGGGTGGATGAAAACTTTTCTGACTTGGCAAATCCAGACTTGCCAACTTGTCAAAAGCTTTTCTATAGCGAGGTTTGATTTTGATGAAGAGTTATGGGCCATAGCAGACCCTGTACTCTGTAGCTTTTATTTTGAGTGCTCACAGTGGCTGCGCAGAGATTTGGAGCAGCAGCGTCTGAGTAACAGGGAAGGAGGAGGGCCAGCAGAGCTGCGTGTTGGCACTGATCTCATGGACCATGTACTGTTACTCAGACAAGTTACTGAACTTCTGGGAAATGTGTTCTTTGCCCAAAGTCACAGTCAAAGCCGAAGAGTTATGGCTGGCACAAAGCACACGGACCTGCATCAATCCCCCCTGAACTCAAGACAGGCTGTGCGGCACCGGTTCCTCCCAGCTACGAGGGTGACAGCCAGAAGCTCGGCACAGCAGGGGACCCGTGGGAGGCAGGAGGGCGGTTAGCAAAAGCATCACCAGAAAGAACTCATTCTTTCCACTTGGTTGGCTTGGGGTTGGATTTTGGAGCAGAGGGGACTAAATGTCGGTTCTGGGGCAACTAAGAGAAGGAAACCTGAGAGGGGGATAAGAAAGGGGGGAGAAGAGGATGGGCACGAGGGGCAGTGTAAGGGGCGTAAGAGGATGCGGCCGAGATTTGCTTGGTCCAGCTGTTGGCCATGCTGGTGGGGATCGGAGTGGTGCCCACACCTCAGGCTGGCTTCGTTTCTGCCTGTCACTGGGAAGCATCAGCTGGGGACTTATAGGGCAAAAAGAGAGCTGAACTGCTGTAGAGGGAAAGATGTGAGCTTTGGTCTTCTTCAGAGTTTAAAGCATCTCTGGCCTTGCACGGTGAAGTTGATGCCTGACATTTTCAATTCTAAATACTCCATGTTTCTAAATACTCCAAGCCAGTAAGCTCCCCACCAAGTAACCAGGCTCCTTGTGTTGAAGGGGCAGAATTGAGCGACGGAGAGTGGCTCTGGTAGCCCTCAGCGAACCTACTGACATCATCCAAAGCGCAAACATAAAAGCGTTACTTTTAAAGGGGGCAGAAAAGAGCGTGGAGAAAAAAAAACACCCAGTTGTTCTTCTGTGAAATCTCTCTGGGAAGGCAGCCATGGCGACTGAAAGCAGTGCTGCCGATGCCAGTATTGAAGTTTTGCTGTAGGAAGTACCTACGGATTAATCAATCACGCAGTTAGCACATTACCTAATATTCGAGCGAGCAAATCCCCACTGACTAGTGCTGTTCCAAAGCCTGCTAGGACACCGTGAACTGGTTTATTGTCCTATATGCTTTTAACAAATGTTTCTCCTCTTGCTTGCCTTGGCGATCTGATGGCTGAATTCCTGTAGCAGCTTTTTTTCCATAGTCCTCTGGACACGTTCACGCTGCCGCTCACCCATTCAGGATACACCTTTCTTCTTGCCTGCCATTGTACTTTACAGCCCAGAGGACATCTAAAGTTCCAAAAACACTCTGGGGGAGGTATATTGTTATGGGAGGCAGCCTGAGCCAGCTTGTGTGCCCCAGGACACGAGAAGCAGTGGGGTTTGGGTACTGTTGTGAGCTGTGACCATTAAACATGCACAGGCCATAGGAAACTCATAGAAGTGAGCAGCGTGTCAAGACTAGGAAGCCTTTAAAGGTTCAGGCAGGGTGGGCTAGTCCCTGAGCAACCCGCAAATTAATGGGAGCAGAGAGTTTTCAGCACTAAAAATGAGAATCCTCTGTTTTCTAAATGCCTCGTATTTTTTCCGGTGTCTGCAACACAAAGGAAACTGCTGCAGGCAGGTTCCTCTTTGCCATGCTAGAGCCGGTTCTCTTCAGGGCAAAGGAAGAAAAGGGATTTAAGAGGATCCCCAGGGGCTGTGGAAGGGGGAGACAATGCAGTAATTTTTAAAAGCGATTGCGAGCAATTAAAAAGCCATTTCATTCACCAAGTGACTAATGAAACACTGTGCTCTGAATGGAATGGTGAGAGACAACTGAAGCAACCTGTCTGTCTAACGTACCTATTAATGCCTGCTCCCTATCCCTCAGCTGCTAACAGCAAACCCCATATGTTTGCATCTTATGTTGTCATACTCATTTTAGAATGACATTAACAGACAGGTATTTGCTGGGGAAAATGGTTCCACTGCAGATCAGATCTTCTGCCACCCCCCAGCAAGTCATTAATCCTGAAGAAGTGCCCAGTGCCTCAGCAATTATTGCTTAATTACAAAATAAATGAAATACTTGGAAACGGGGGGTGCATTCTGCGTAGCAGCTCGCTTTGGCTTCCGTTCAACAAAGCACTTACATGCCTTCAGCCTTTCACTACAAAACAAACGTATTAAAAAGGCAAAGCCAAAGATAATTTTGCCGTATGTCCCCGCTGACACACACTGCCCCAGCGGTTGTGAAACAGCAGCTTTGAACAAAGCACACGACAGCTCCAGCACGGTAGGGCTGGATCTCAGCCTGGGGCCGATCCGGGCAAGGAGCCAGATTGCCTAGGTCACTCCTGGGGGGAATTCTTGTCCATCTGTCCCGAAAACCTCCTGGCGCAGAGGCTACAGTTTCCCCCTCTCTCCCTGCTCCAGCCCCAGACAAGCTATTCTGGCGTTTTCCTTCCAACCTAAGCCAGGTTTAGTACATGCAGGCTCTTCCCTACACCTTCTCCAACTGGGTCCTCCTCCTTCTTGAGGCACAGTGTCCCAGTGGAGACTCAAGTCCTCACTTCCAGGAATTGCCAAGATCATTTGGAGCAGTAAAACGCGCTGAAGTACCCCTCCCAGCTCCACGCCACTGCCAGGTGTAATTATGCATTTTCATCCATTTTTCACTGATGAAAATTTTGAAGGAAATCAACCCAGACCCTTCCTGGTTGACAGGGTCCTCTGCTCTGACCACGGGCCACCAGGAATTGTGTTCTTTGGGAATGAGTTGGGCCGCTCATCCATTTTGTGCAAGATCTGAAGTAGTTTTACCTAGACTGTTTTTCTAGGTCACTTTATGAAAGTCAAGTGGGACTGTGTCAAACCCTTCCCAAAATCTCAATATGGCACCAACTATTCCTCTCCTCCTTCTGCTGAGAAATCAAATGAGATTAGTTTAACATGCCTCATTTTTGTATAATCCCTGCTGGATGTTACTCATCTCCCTTTTTATCTCCTAGGTGCTTGCAAATGGTTTGATTGATAGTTCAATTCTTTGGAAAGCTTCTAGAAGTTGACTGGTCTATAATTCTTACTCCTCTTTTCTCCCTCTATATTTAGAGACCGTGTTTACATTTTTTTCCTGTCCTCTGGTACCTCACCTGCCCTCCAAGAGCTCTCCAGGAGAAGTGTTTGTATTTCTGAGATGGCGCCAGCAGAGCCTGCAAGTATGTAGGAAGAAGTTCCTTAAACACGGCTGCTCTGAAGACATTTAATCTTACAAAACTCGCCCTTCTTGTGCCAGAGGGAGGGAGATGGCAGCGCTCAATAGTGGAGCCTGGTGTGGACACCCCTGCTCTCCCTTCCAGCGCTCAGTATCGTCCATCCCTTTCCCAGCTCTGCGGCGCAGGTCCTCCTTTCCTACTGACGCAGCCCTGCCTCATCTCCTGCACTTTGTCATCGCTCCAGCACCTCCAGCCAATGCCTCGGAAATGTTTCCTGTTAATTCAGGGAGCTTTGTGTGGCTTCAAACTGTCTGCTTCGCCGTGAAAGACGTGCGTAGAGGCTTCCAATTGCCTACCGGAGAAAACAAAATCCCATACTGTTTCTGTTTTACCTAAGGTGATTTACTTTCAATCAGCGAGATGTTTCCAGCTGAATGAGTTTTTCCCATATCAATGCACATCCCTAAAATTACTCTGATTTGCTCCAATAAAACCAGCCAAGAAATCACGAGGCAACGATTACACTGGAAGCATATTTTGGCAAGCAAACACTTTGCCAACGGAGGGTCCGGTTCCTGGAAGAGCAGCCCTCGCTCCTCGCCTTCATCTGGACAAAGGAAGGCACTGAAAGGCCATTGCACAGCTTTCCCACAGAGCCTTGTGCCGCAGCGAGGAATTTTGCCTCTCGGGGCCCTAGGATGCTGAGCCGGGGTGGTCTGGCAGCGGTACCCGGCGCAGCATCTGCAGCATCCGCAGCATCCGCACGGTTAGGGTGCTCCTCTGCAGCGTTTTGCTCCCACGGCAGGAACGCTCCGGTCTCCCCAGCGCTCTCTATGGGGAGCTCCTGAAGTTCACATGGACAAGGTGGGCAGGGAAAACCTCCAGCCCGACCCAAAGAGCGTGGGATGCTACAGGGTGTAAAGGGCTGCTTCCAACTGCAGGAGCTGCTTGGGGCCATGGCAGAAGGGAGGTGGTGTGAAAGGGACAACTGAGCATTTGCCCACCAACACATTTTTGCCCCATTCATACATATATGTTTAGGGTATAGACTGATCCAACACGGATTTTATGTGAAGAATCTTGGAAAGAACACACATACAAAGCTATTTTTGCTCAGCAAACTTTTCTGATATTTTTTTTCCTCCCTCCTTCCCCTCTTTTTCCTTCCAAAATAGTTTTTTCTGTTTCATGCCAGGATCAAATAGGTTATATGCCCTGGTGAGGCCACATCTGGAGTACCGTGTCCAGTTCTGGGCTCCCCAGTTCAAGAAAGACAGGGAACAGCTGGAGAGAGTCCAGCGGAGGGCTACAAAGATGATCAGGGGAATGGAGCACCTCTCTTGTGCGGAAAGGCTGAGAGACCTGGGGCTGTTTAGCCTGGAGAAGAGAAGACTGAGAGGGGATCTCATCAATGCTCATCCATATCTAAAGGATGGGTGTCAAGAGGCTGGGGCCAGGCTCTTTTCAGTGGTGCCCAGTGACAGGACAAGGGGCAACGGGCACAAACTGGAACACAAGAAATTCCGTCTAAACATGAGGAAAAACATCTTTCCTTTGAGGCTGATGGAGCACTGGAACAGGCTGCCTAGAGAGGTGGTGGAATCTCCTTCTCTGGAGATACTCAGAACCCACCTGGATGCGTTCCTGTCCAACCTGCTCTAGGTGACCCTGCTTTGGCGGGGGGGTGGGCTAGATGATCTCCAAAGGTCCCTTCCAACCCCTACCATGCTGTGATTCTGGTGAGGCTGGGCAGAGCTTGAGTCAAAAAACCCCACCTAATTTTGAAGAAAAGCCTGGAAGATGTGTTTGCAAATGATGAAAAATAATAACGCAAAAAATCTGACTTTAATAGGTAGGGAATGGAAGGGGTTGATCAAATTTTGATGGAAAATCTGCTGCTGGAGGTAATTGGCTACTTTTAAATTTATTTTTATCTTGATATGAGGTTAAAAAGTTTGTTTACATGGGGAGTTACGGAGCTAAATTCCAGTGATTCTCTTCTCACTCATTTAATAGCCTGAAATGCGATTAAAAACTCCTGGATTATGTTAAACTAAATCAACGCAGATGCCCATGACCTTGTGTTTCAAAGACTGCAAAGGCACAATTCAGACCTCCATGACAGGGTGCAAATCTCTCATAACTTTCATTCTTCTCCCCCTCTGGCTGTGCTTGAATGACACGCTTGTACATCCTATTCCCACAAGAAATTCTCCGAGGTGGAGATTAAAATGACTGTTTGCCCACATGCCTGCTTTTTTAAAAAAAGGGAAAACGGCTTCCTTAGTCAGGGTCATCTAAAATCTGCAAACAGGAGCTCATTTTAAAAAGTATACTTTTTTCAACCTGGATTTTTAACACCAGTCCAAGAAATACCGACGGAGTGCTGTGACAGACTCCCAGCTGGGGGAAATCTCCACTCCAGAGGAAATACTTTTGGGTCACTCCAAACTGAATTCTTACCACCGAAGTATTTCTTGCATGCAAAGACGTTATTCTAACTAACCAGCTGGTTCATGTTAAAAAAGAAGCAAAATCCATCAGGCGATTGAAATGCTGCCAAAATCCACGGCCCTGGAAACGGTCGAGCTTATTCAAATCAATTGCGGAAGTTTCATGGACCTGTACGGGGCAGAAACGTTCTTGCTCTTCCAAGGCAGCTAAATTCGTGCTTTATATCAATGCCTGTAAGTAAGCGATGCCTTCATGAGGTCTAGTTAAAGTGAGGCATGTGCTTCTGCACCTTAACTGCCGGCCAAAAAGCCAGAAAACGATGTTATAAGAAGCTCTCTTGTGTATACTCCGAATGGATGTTGCCACCATCTTATTTTTTGCCTGTAGATGAGCAGCTATCGAGCTAACGGTGATTAGCTTCTAGGCACGTAGGGGCCAGATACTGCCTTTCCCCAAACCCCTCGGATTTCAGCTTGTTTCCAGGTGCATAAAATATGTGCAGGGTTCTCCTCATTTCCAGTTCCAATACACACCAAAACCAGAAACAAGTGTGCTAAAAAAGAAAGCTCCCAGGGTGGTGCTGTGTCCCTGCAGTCCTGTGGCTTTTTGGAAGCAACTCTCAGTCTTTCCAAAATTATTATTATTTCTTAATTGAGTTCTACCTCGATGCTTCATTTTGGCTTTGGGTGCTCTCGGCCTTGCTTCCACCATGTAGCCAAGAAGAGAGATGATTTCCCGGGCTGCACTCTCGGTTCCTCTCCTCAGCCTGGGGGCCAGGCTGGGTTTTGTGCCCCCCCTGCACGGGGGCTGCGCCAGCGACCCTTCCCATCTTCGCCCTGGGAGGACTGTTTCCAGCATCTACATTTTCTAACAGGAAGCAGCGGAGTGAAATACTGCAGTTTTAAGTGCGTGTGTAAAACAAGTTGAGGAGCATAAACAGTCTACTGCATCCTGAAAGTAATTAATTACCATTGAGAAATGAAAGACACCTCTGCTGATATTTCAGCAGGCAGCAAGGCTGAGCAGGCGGGGCAAATCCAGCAGACTCGGGAGGGACATAGACATCTTTTGAAAATTAACACCAGAAAGTCAGGGAAATTGTCAGGACAAGGGGAAATGGCCTCAAGTTGTGCCAGGGGAGGTTTAGGTTGCATATTAGGAAAAACTTCTTTACCCAAAGGGTTATCAGGCATTGGAACAGGCTGCCCAGGGAGGTGGTGGAATCGCCGTCCCTGGAGGTATTTAAAAGACGGGTGGACGTGGTGCTGAGGGACATGGGTTAGTGGTGGTTTTGGTAGTGTAGGTTTATGGTTGGACTCGATGATCTTGAAGGTCTCTTCCAACCCAAGTGATTCTATGATTCTATGATTCTATGAAAATGAAGCATCCCGTGACTTATCCATAAGTATGACCCACCCGGAGCCTAACCGTGCGCAGAGTCAACCCACACCAGTGGTTTTACCCACCCGACTCACCCTAAGGATAGTTTTTGTCCTGCAGAGACCACTGGCCACTGGTCCCCGGAGGAGTCCCCCCGGTAGCCAGACGCACCACCCTGCTCCCAAGTGCTAATGAGAGCATAAACGAGCTCCTCGTTTCCAGGCAGCCCCCGGTTTCCCGCGAAGGTCAGGCTGGGTGCTGGCCGGTGGAGATATGCTGACACACGCCACGGACCTGAGCTCCAGCGCTGGATCGGGACCAAACCCAAACCTCAGACCCTTCCCCTAAATCAGGGAAATGGGGGATGTAGGGGATGGTGGCCCAGGGGTGCAGTCGGGGCAGGGGGGGGAAGCCCATCACGCTTGCTGATACAGAAAGAAGCCAAGACAACAGACCCTCTTTCTTGCTGCCCCAAATCAGCTTCCCAGGCTCCCAAAAGCCCACCCTGCCTGGACGGGAAGCAAAAGGCACACGCAGAGATGCAGGTGGAGGCTGGCGCGGACTTGGGTTTTACACCATGTCAGGCCACTGGCACAGTTTGATTTTACTGAAATTTGCAGTTGTGTAACTTTGATAATGTGCCCTCTCCTGGGGCCTTTAATATTAAGATCAAAATATTGAATACCCTACATGCACCTAATTAGCCTTAATATGCGTCCTGCTCGGCTCAGTAAGAACAGCAAAGAAACACAGTCAAAAACAATTAGAAGGGGATTTTTTTTTTTCCCGATTAAAAAAAGGCAGCTGGACTACACAGATTCCTGCAGCAGCATTTGCATGAGATGAGACTGCATTTTTCTGTGGAAAAAGCCTCGGAGCCAAAAGGGTTTCAAATAGCACCAGTGGAGGCTGACAACTGCGCTCTTCTTTTTATGCGTTCCCAAATAATACTTCAGCGAAGGGAAAAGGGTTCCTGCTCCGAGTGACTTTTCTTCTGATCCCATGCAATGTGCTACATAGTCAATCTACTTTGTGCACGCTCTGCCTGAGACCAATAAGAGGGACAAAAGAAAAAAAATCCACCGGGCCAGTGATGACCCACATGAGAGAATTCTCATTAATTCCTCGGTAATGTTACATAAGGTCATTTTGTTGAATTAAAATTATTGGGATTAATCCTCTTAAATGTTCTCTTAGATGCAAGGGGGATCCAACTGCAGCTGGATCATCCCGCAGCTGGTTCTAGAAAGTCAAAACAGTGTTTTAAAGCCCCGTAATGGTTTTGTTAAATTCATCCCCTGAACAAGGACACAAAGCAGCTTTTTATGGCTTTTTTAGATCACTTACAACTTCTGTAAGCTGTCATTAACTATCATCAAAGCCTGAAAAATGAGGCAAACGGGTTCAATGTCAGTTTTACTGCCCAAACCTAAATAATATTTTCGGTTTCCCATCTGCCTTATCTGAAGAGTTTTGACAGCTGGAAGGTGACTTTGCCTCTCAAAACCTTTTCAGATGTTGCTCTCCGTTAACCAAATATTCTATGGACAATAGAGGAAACAAGGGACATACCCGGCCTCTTCATCGGCCCGTGTATGTCATCCTCACCATCAAGTGCCACCACCAAACCCCACAAGAAGAATGGAGCGACCTTGTGTGTTTTACCCAGATATTAAGGGTTAGTGCGCGACTCCCACAGTGCATCAAAGCAAGGCCTTGGCAGGACGGACCCTGTTCCTAGCCCTCACACGGCAAACCCGGCTTCCAAACCGAAATCCACTGGGATTCAGAGTTACTTCCCCTGTGTCTGCAGCTGATTTTTGCGCAGTTGACTTATTTTTCTGTGTCCTAGCTGTAGTGGCGCTCATTAGGAATTGTGTGCCGTCATGAAAACACTCCGCTAAAATAAAAAGACGCTTTAAAGCAGCTTTGCTTTTTTGGGGACATCAAATCTAGCAGCAACTGTCTTTCTGAAGCAATAACTGATGTGTTTGATTAGCTCTGGTAGCAGATGGGGGGGGGGTTTACAGCGCTTTTGATATTTTAACATGTTACGCTGGGAAGGAATCAGTTCTGGAAAGAGCAATTATGCCATTCCTCGTACCCTGCCCATCTTCCCTGGCATGATTACAGCCCAGGGGCTCCGTCTCTGAGCAGTGTGCTTGCCACAAGCCCCCAGGTGCACTGCCAAGCTGACATTAGCCTCCACTAATCTCAGCTCTGAGACCTTTGAGTCATGGTGTTCCTAGTTCTGCCATGTGCTGCCTTGCCCTTAGAGGACGTAAGGAAGCACCCCGCCCCGCGGATCGCCGGCCGAAGGAGAGTAGCTGGCTGCTGGGAAGAAATCCCCGAAGACTGCGATGGATCCGCCATCGATGGCACATTTTGCAACCAAAATGGGGCTTGTCTGCTGCGGATGTGCTAAGAGTCCCGGGCAGAGGAACAATATTCATCCCTCTGTGGCTCCCGCAGCCGCAGGCGGCTTAAAACCAAACCTTGCCTGCGGTATTTCCCGCTGCGGGGCCGCGACGTTTCTGCTGGCTGGACTTGCTGGAGCCTCATGGGATTCTCTTCCTACAGCCGAAACAGGGCTGGGAGGGAGCAGAGGGAGACCCGTCTCCAAAGAGGAGGCGGTGGAAGCTTCCCCTGGAGCCCTGTGCTCAGGAACGCCAGGTGACGGGTCTGAACTCCTGCAGCCTGGCTGCTTGGGTCTGCCAGCTGCGCCCAGGCTTTCCAAGCTGGGAGAGTTTTGAGCTGAAACGTGGCACATACCCGGTATTTTAGGATTCCGCCCACACTGCTAATAAGGTTTCGCAGCAGGAAGGAGGTATGTTGCGCTTGTGATTAATTACATGCATTTGGATATATTTAAATCATAACTTCTACACTTGTACTCGGAGAGCAGGTTATCTGACGGGAAGACAAATGCACAGCTTCTCCCTGACACCTGCCACAAGGATTCAATCACATAACATTAACCCTACAGGGGTTCTCAAATGCAGCTGATGTTCAGAAAATACCAGTGGGGGCCAAGCCCTCAGCTCCAAGTCTCCCACCTACAACTGCCCCGAGAAGGAAGAAGGAACAAGTTTTGCCCAGCGTTTCCCCGAGATTCTCAGTCAAGCTATTCCAACACAACACCGTTCGGAAAAAGGATTTGAAGACCTTGGGAATTCTCAGTGTCTTGTGGCATTCCCTGACTCCAAGGGCTCTGCTCTGGGGTCCCGCTGTGTGTCTCCCCGTGCCCCTGTCTCTCTGAGCCGGAGAGACAGACAGTCCAGAGCCTTCCTGGGAGGCTGCCGGGGCACTGGGTGGAACTGGGAGGCAGTGTGCTGCCAAATATTCCCATGCCTGTACCGAGTAGTGGAAGAATACAAACATATGCCACAATGAACACACCCACTGCCAAAAGAACACAACTAATTACTTGTCCTTGCTCTGCAGAGTGAGCTGGGGCTTTGTAAGCGGATCCAAGAACTGTCCCGTGACCTCTCGGTGGCAGCAGGAGAGAAGGATGCGGCTCTAACCGGGAGAGCATCTATAAAATCAGTGGACCACGGACTGGCTGCTGGCGGAAAGCAGAGAAGCTCCCCTGCGTCCCGGGCTGACTCAGCCAGCCCGATGGGATCCTTAGGGTGTCCTTGTCCCCCCAGGCACACCGAGGGCTGGAGGCAGCGCCTCCCACGCTCCCGGGGCAAGGCACGGCTCCCTGCGCTTTCCTAGAGCTTCGTGGCAGCTTTTGGCACGGCAGCTCCTGCCAGTGGAGAAGGGAGCGCTCAGGCATCGAGTGCCTGGGGTAGACCCTGGCCAGACGCTCTCTCACATGGGAAAGCCTGGCTTGGAGCCAGGCTGGCACTTAAGCGCTCCCTGCCAGGCCCATATTCCGTTAATGGGAGCCCCAGAGCTCCGCGCTACCAAGAAACCAGGCGGCGGAGGCTGCTGGGAAGCGAGGCTCAGGGGACGCCTGGCACCTCTTCCCCACCACCCCGTGCTCCCGCGCTGACTGGTGGCCACCAGACCCCGGCAGAAGCAGCAGGTCCCACGGCGCGGGCAGCCGTCGCTGGTGTCCAGACCAGTTCTGGCTCAGCAAGGACCAGTTCTGGTTCCGGAAGCCGCTTTCTAGGGAGACACAATAACCAAGAGCAGAACTGCGTTTAGCATGTGTAAATGCGTTTGCCCATTATGCCGGGAAGCGACCGCTGTGACAAACATCTCGGAAAATGAGTGTGTTCCTCCTACTACTTTCATCAGTCTTTGTCATCCCCCATGTCCTCATCTTCAATTGGGAAATTCCTTATTGATTTAATTTGCAAATGCCTATACGCCTGTCCCAAGAGTGCCTGAGAAGATGACACGTCGCATAATAAAGCATCCGGCTCGATTTGGTAAATCCGCCTCGTAATAAATTTACTCTGCACCCGATCGTCAGAGTTTCAGCTTATCTCTAGTATTATTTAACCGTCCCCGGTGTAAAACATTCCCGCCTTCTGGAGAAGTCTGATTGGATTCATAGGAGCTGCGGTTTAATTAGCGTAGACTACTTTGACTCCCTCTTCCCACCCACGTAGTGGGTGCACTGCCGGCATTTGGATGATGCACCATTTTGACAGGGTGGGCTGCTGTTTTTACAGAAAGTTTCTAGGAAAGTTTGGACATATCTCATGAGTTTCTCAAAGCTTTTGAGTTTCCCAACAGCCCGTCCCTTTCTGCTCTGGCCCGGCTTCCCGTCCTTCACCCGCAGTCCCACGGGCAAAAACAGCCCCCAGCTTCCCTACGGTGAGGCCCAGGACTCTGGGAGCACCTCTGCCCTTTGGGGGATGTCAGTGGGAAGAGAACAAACACGGAGACAATCTGAACTGGGGCAGCATAGGGAAGGGAGTGCTGATTTAGCATTTAATTGTGCTGCCAGCGTCCCCTTTAAACTGTAGCTTACTAATAGCTACGTAATAGATTTACAGCCTACAGGATATGGGGAAATGTGTGGTAAAAAGCAGCACCTAATCTATAAGCAGAGGCAATAGTGCTGAGTAACCTAAGGCAAACAAGAGGCTCATTAACCAATCAATTGATAAAGTTAAATGGAATAACTCACGCTAAATGCTGCTCAGCTGCCCTGGCAGGGTGTAGGCAGGCTGGGTGGACAAGTCTGTCCCCACTCAGGCAGGACCACCACAGCCACCTCTGCTTGGGAACCAGAGGGGAGAGCTGGAAATCCCGTTTATCCCAGTTAATGCCAAGACAAGAGCAAGAAAGGGGCAAGGGAATGGGGAAGATGGGAACGAGACCGATGAAGCGAGCAGGGGACCCCTGGGAAAAACGTTCTGCGAGCATCTCCGAGGACCGGGTACGGCTGGGGCACGGCTGTTCTCTTCCCTCGGAGACATCCTGGCCTCTCGAGGACTTCTACAAGGTGTCACACACGGAAACCACTCCAACACGCCCTCCAGGGACCAAACCACAGCACGAGGGAAGTCTCGCAGGTGCGGGCTGTGATGCCCCCAGGGGGCCCCATCCCACACCTCACACCCTGGAGCCTGAGCCACACGGGACCTGTGGAGGCGCCGTCCCTTTTGGGGGGCCGACGGCAGACGTATCTGCCCAGGCGCCTCCAGGCCAGCCAGGAGCATCTCTCGCGGGCAGGACAAGTTGTCTGGTGGGTCTCCGCAGCAGATCCTGCGATGCCACCGCAGCCCAAGGCAGCAGTTGGCCAGGGGGGGTGTGTTGTGGCCGCAGCAGTTCCTGCCAGGAACTGCGTGGCAGCCCGTGCGCACCCGAGAGCGGTCAGGATTTGGCCCTCTGAAGGGGGGACCTGGACCCTGGAGCCGCAGGGCTGACACTGCCAACCCTGGGAGCCAGATCCGGCCGTGGGGCTGCTTCATCCGGCTGATGGCAGTGACATCTCTATGGTTGTTCTTCACCGATACCTCTCAGGGACCCCCGAAACACTCAGAACATCAGGGCATGACGCAAGATCCCTCCTCTTCATTCCTAAATCCTCCCTTTTCAAAGCTCCCAGGCAATGAGGCTCTCTTCTCCAGCAATAATAATCCGCAGCGTAACACATTTCATCATTAGAAGTATTTCCTGCTGTCCAGTCAAAATTAATCTATTGATGAACTCAAATACAGCTTCCATAATGTCATTCACGTAGTTATTTTTAGTAGCAGCGTCGCCAGCAGAAATAACAGGCCTGATGTATTCTCCCCCCCCCAACCTTCCCTTAGAAAGAGACTTCTGAAATTATAGATGGGAGCACTAATTGAGTGCCAAGAATGCTACAAACCATTTGCACTGCTGTGGAATCTGGTGGCAAACCAGCGCGCTTCCAGCCCACTTGCACGTGCAGTTACGCTGCTGTCCGCTCCGCGCCGGCGCACGTCCTCTGGCAGGATTATTTCTGACCACGGTGGATGTTTGTTGCTAGAAACTCTCCCTGGTGAGGAAGCATTTCACTTTTTTTTTTTTTTTTTTTACCCAAAAAGAACATTAATCTTTAAGGAACTTCCCCTCCCCTCGGTTTTTATTTGTGGTTCTCCAGGCGTAACAAGGAGTCCTTCGATTCTTTTGGTTTCTGTGGTGGGGTGATAGGGCGATGGCCTCCTGCCCATGGTTCCTGGACTCTCCAGACCACCTCCCAGTCCCATACTGGGCCGGTCCAGCCGGCTTCCTTGCCAAAGTCATGCAAGAAACCGTGCACAGCTAAGGCTACACTGTAAGGCAGCTACAGAGAGCAACAAAAGGGAAGAAAAGCTTTCTGTTCTCCAGTCATTTAAACAAATAAGATAAACAGCATTTGCCAGCCCAGGAAGATTATGTGTGGCTTTTGTCTCCCCTGTTTCGGTTTCCTGTGCTAAGCACTCACTCACCCATTCATCGTCACTAATGCCCAAGGCTCAGAGTTGCACTCCCTTGTGTTGATTTCCATGTGTACTTTAGGGTTTCTTTACATACCCAAATCCTCATTATCACTCTAAACCACGGTAAATTACAGGAACAGTGGGCTGATAAAAGTCCTCCTTAATTCAAAGCAATAGTGAGCCTATTACCACTGAAAGCACGGGGGCCCCAGCTGTAGAAGCAGGCAAGAACTGAGTGGGAAAAATAAAAAGAGACTTGCTGTTTGAGTAGCCGGGATGGAAGGATGTACGAGGAGCAGCAGAAGCGGCAGAGAGCACTGGGTGCATGAGCAGGGGGCGGGCAGACCCTCCAGCGAGGGCCCAGGGTTAACAGCTTCATCTCAGAGTTGGTTTTTCACCTCAAAACCAACACCATTTCCTGATCAGATCTCCCTTCTCCCCTCGCTTCCTATCTCAACGCAGGTATTTCTGGCTTATTTTTCTTCCACTTGACCCTCATCTCATTATTTTGCTCGCTCTTCTTTTCTTGGAGCACAAATATCACCGTCGCTCTTGGCTGAGGGTCACCCCTCACTAACCCGTTCCCTTCGGCCACCGCCTTTGCCAGTTTGGGTCCTTCCTTCCCTAAGTTCATCCGCCCAGGAACTCATGGTTTCATAAACCACTGCGAACCTGCAGCGGCAGAGGGAATCACGTCCCATGGAAAGCCAATGTGTCCGGCTTGAAATGAAGGCGGTGGGTGGTGAGTGCGGCTGTGGGGACACCATGGGTGCTGAAAGACGCAATGTACTCAACGCCGTACCCTTACAACCCAGACTTCCTGGGCCCTGCGCAATTAGCTGTCGGCAAAGGGATGTTAAGGGCCAGATAGAAGCTCTACTGAAATCGGTGCGGGTGTCTATTTTCTTCCCGAAGAGTTGCATCGGGCCCTGGGAATGCATTTGTTTGTTTTTCCCTTGTCATCAGCCTGCCTTTGGCTGAGAGCTATAATCCATTCAGGGAGGACCTGTTTATCTGTGAGAATAGCAGCATGGCTGTGAAGAGGTAAGAGTGGGAGTGTGCTTCAGGCAAAAAAATGCAGATTATAGCCCCGCTAGTAATGAATCCAGCACGGAAAGAAAGAAATGCAGATTGTTCTAATTTTCTGAATAGATTTAATTCCATTTTGTTCCCCGCGAGTCCCTTCGCTGACAATTGTCTGAGTGGAGGGAGGAAAAAAGGGTTCCAAGCAAAACACTTGTCCATGAAGGATGTTATTAAAATGTCCTACTTGAACACTGGCGCTCCGCAGACCAGAGTTGCAGCATATAAGCACTCTGTCTCCCTTAGACGAGCCTTGTCTAAATGCAGAATGTTTGTCAATTATTTTCCAAAGGCGCAACTGCTATCATCAGAATTAGAGTTGGCTTGACTTGTCCTGCCTGATTTAGCACCCACTTGAACAGGGCGGGTTCAGAAGTTCAATGAGAACTTGAGGGCTGTTGGATTTGCAGCAGGCTTAGAAAACGCTCAGGAAAAATAACAGGGGGAGGGAACAGATGGGGAATATAGAGGACATGGGGGTGGAAACCAGACAGCGGTCAGAGAAATGAAAAAAACTTGTGGCGAGTAAAAATCCACTGAAGAAGCATGGTGGCAAAAGGTGCCGGCTGGGTGAGCTTCCACCATTTGGCTTCAGAGGGCTCACGCTCACTCCCACCTGCAGACAGACCTGGCTCCATTTGTTTGCCGAGAATTTGGCTGGAGGTCTGCAGTGTGGCTGTCGGTCAAGTTTTAGCAGAGGACTTGGCCCTCCCACCCTCCTATATAACTTGCATTTCTTTCTACGGTCTAGGCAACGTGCCCCGTCCTCACGCAAGCGCTGCAAACAGGACAGGTGTCCCCTGAGGCAGGAAAATGTGTCTTCTCATGGCCAGCTGCAGGGTTTGGGATTTTGTTCCTCATAAGGTTCAAGAGCCATGGGGCTTCCCAAGGCTCTCCCCGCAACGCAACCTATGACACGGCATCATGGACCGATCTGAGCTGTGAAGTCTGATCGCATCTCACCCCGCCCTCCAAAAGCTTTTCTTCATCCTCGCCTTGATTTGGGGGAGGAAAGGGCATCTTAATTCTGCAGAGTTGGCTTCCAACTAGACCCACTTGCCTGTTACCACCGGCTACAGCTGGCTGTTCCTCGCCCCACCACTCTCCGGGAGACTGAAGAAACTTGTCCTGACCTTTCCTCTTAAACTAGAGGAAGCTTTTCCACATGAATCCTGGCTTGCCTTTCACATTTACATTCCCATATCACAGGTACAAAGGGCAGCAAAGCTTTATGCCAAGAGCAAAGGCAACTGGAGAAACCTGCTGAGGACCACCACGTCGTGAGCAGCCGCATTGGCTCTGGCGTGCGGGGGTCTCCTCCCTTGTGAAGAAGACAGTCCCTTCCCCTAAACTCTGACAGTGACTGTGCTATTATTGGTGTGTTCAATGCCAAATGGCCAAAGGAAAACACTGCACTGGCTCCTGCTTTTTCCAGATAGAGAAAGGTCAGCAGGCACAAAGGCAAACACAGCCTCTCCTGCGCGCACGTGACGGTCACAGCAGAAGCGACTCGCCATCAAAACGCCTCATTCCTCCCGACCTTAGGGCCTTGTCCTAAGATGACAACTTAAGAGTCTGCAGCTGGGCTGGATTTTCCATACGCAGCTGGAACAGCCAAAGGAACAGCAAAAGCCCTGCTAGCAGAAAAGCTGCCTGGCAGTTTGGAGAGAAAAGCCCTTCCCAGCAGCCTGGCTATAACCAGTAGACCCCGTTTCCCACCCTCCTCCTGAGCGGAGGCGCAGCTGTGGCATCTTACAGTGGAGCATGCTCGGGGAAGGATGTCCGCTGCGCTCCCTGCCCGCGCCGAACCGTGGATGGAGGGCATTTCACAGAAGGGAAATGCTCCAGCTCCCGTAGCCAGTGAGGCCAGGTTTCCTCTGCTTTGTATTCACTGAGATCCGGGCTCTTGGCTCCGAAGCACCCAGCCCGCTTCCTGCAGGGCACCGGCTGGGTACGGAGTGTACCTACGGAAGACCTTGGGAAGCACAGACAGGACAGTCGCAGCTCTGGGACAATCTAGTTTCTCCCTCTTAAATGCAGCACCTTTACATTTGTTAGAGTTTCACCTCATCGTTTTTTCTGGCCCGTTTCAGCAGCGCTGTTTCTGATGCTCCCTTCCTCAGCCCCTGCAGCTCCTCACCAGTATTTTGGAGCCTTATCTTCTTCTCAGTTGTACTCTTCTAATACTGCTGCCCCAAAGATGAATGGGAATACCGAATACCACTGGGAGCAGGACCAAATCACATCAGGAAAAACATGCCCTCGGTTTGAAAGCCAGTAACAACAACGTGGGCACTTTAGCAGCCCACACTGTGCTCAACACCGTGTCTTACATACAGCTGCTTGTTAATTTTTGATGGCGTCCCTCATTACTAAGTTCAGGTACAGCAACATTCACTTCTGTAATCCCTCTTTTGTTTTCCTAAGCTAGCGGCCTTGCCTTTCCCCCCTGTACCGAGAGCTGCAGGGGTAATCCATGACAGAAAAAGGTGTGCCTCCCCATGTGCATCCTGATAACTGCTTGGGAGCTGTTTCGCCATGAACAAGTCATCCCTTACGAACGAATGAGAGCGCGTCGAACGCCGCAGCCTCTCATGCTGCCACCGTAAAAAGCCTTTTTGGTTCATGTCCCTAGCGAGGCAGCAGGGGGAAAAGAAATCCCAAACGGACCCACGACAAACCAACCTCCCCCCGCCTCCAACCCTGACGATCCCTGGCTTCCTCCCAGCCTAAAAGAGCAGCAAGAGCGCAAAGCCCTGGCTGAGTGCGCCGCCTCCGACGCCGCACCCCGCTCCAGCAAGGATGTGTTGACATCAAGTGCTGGAAGAAGACAGAGTGCAGCCAAGCTTGGTCTTGGCTGGGTGTCAAAGTGCTGCTTGGAGCTTGGTTGCCCAAGGGCAAGTAGCCCGGTGTGCCTGGCTGACACTGCTGGGCTTTCACCCCTGGGCTGGCACTACCTGAGGCTGAGCCCCAGGGCAAGGTCCCCCTTCTCGTTCCCACCAGCATCCCACGGAAAGCCTGCTTTTTGAAGGCTGCGGTGGCCTTAGTGAGCAACAAGGGGACCTGAGCGACCAGGCTGGAATTGCACGGAGAACCAGGAGGCAAGCACCACACGAGGAATTAGCCCTGTTAAACTAGCACACATTCCTTCCAGGCACGTCACAGGGAAATCCCGGCCGGTATTTCTAAGCTTTATCCATCTTGCAATGGTTTCCACCCTCGCTGTTGTTTACAAGCTTAACAAACTGAAGACTGTTTGGAAGAGATCGCTCCTTAATCTGGCTTGCCTTAAGACCAATAGGAGAGGAGGAAGGGAAGGTCATGCACATCCAAGGCCAGCACAGAAACATCCTTATTTATCTTCCTTAAGCTGTTCTAAATTTTAACTCCCTTCACAATATACTGAAATAACCAAGATCTGAATTGGGCGGTGACTGCAACTGGTGCGGAAACCCCAGCACTCCAGTTATCAATTCATTATTTTCGGTGGGGTTGAAATTTCCCTCCGTTTGGTTCCTCTGTGCAGGTCCAAGTCACAGGGCCAAACATGCAGCAGAGCCCCCGATGAGCATCTCCTGCCTCCTACTTCCTACTCGGCCACAAGCCGCGGGTCAGATTCAGAGCTCCACCGATGCAGCACTGCGAGGTGGCTCAAGAAGACACGCTTCCAAGAGTCTAATTACGCATCCCTGCCAGGTCAAAGTGAAAAGCAGCCCTCTAAATATCTGCTTGGGGAACGTGAATCCAGGGAGTGAGATAGACAGCTGAGCATAAAGCTATTTTTTAGAAGCTGAGTTTAAGGTTGGCTAAAAATACGGCCTATCCCTTTCAAGGGTTATTTTGCTTACTGTGTTGACAAGAATAAAGCTATTAGTAACAGAGCATTCAGAGTATTTGAGGCTGGTGTTTGTCTGTCAGTCACTCATCCTCCAAAACAGTCTTGTCAACATTTGGAAGGCAAGTGGGATGTCTGCTCCAGCCGCCTCCCGGGAAGGCTGGGAGAGGATAATGGAGCTGTAAGAGCTGCAAGAACCTGTGGCTAAAGAAAACAGGGAGGAGGAAAGAAGGGGAAAAAAAATCTGTTAAGGAGGAAAAAGATTAGAAGCCCCAAAATGTCTGGAAAAATGAGAGGTAGGTTTTATAGGAATAAAATAGTCAAGTATAGGGAAAAACAAACCAAAAAAAGAAGTGTTTGCGGAAAACGTGAAGATTGAGAAAGTAATGTAAGAAGAGCAAATGAGTGGAGATTACATGGGGGAAGAGGAAGAGGAGAAGCGACCACAGGAAAACACAATGCTCAGCTTTTCCTGGTGCGGTGCAAGAGCTGTGCTGGCGCAGGGCGAATTCACAGGACGTCGGCTGGCCCCGCACGGGCAGTCACACCTGGCACAAGGTGGGCCTGACTCGCCAAGAGTCGGAAACCACCATCACCTTGGTGGCTGGGGGGGGGGGGGGGNCAGGGATTAGCTTGTATTTGTCATATCTAAAAAAAGCAAAGGCCCCACAGCTGTGGAAGCTGTGCTGCACAGGGGATTCCCCTTAAAGCCAGGAGTGTCTTTACATGAAAGCGCTTTCCTTAGGAAAAAGAGCTCCGTGCATTAGGCATCCTAGGAATACCAGGACGGGTGGGTAGCTCAAACACCAGCCCTTGCAGTTGGCTCCCAAAGTGAGCTTGCTCCTCTGCCAGGCAGAAAGGCTGGTCACAAGGAAATTGGTTTCGTTACGCTTCTCCTCATCTCGCCGTGGCAGCACAGGAGCCTCTGCAGTCTGCACTACCTAAACCAGCCTTTTGTCTCCCTCCTCCAGCAGATCCTGTACCACGAGCATCTGGTCTCCTCTCCTCTCCCTCAGCTCTTCAGGACTAAGCTTTTAGTGCCGCCATTCCTTTTCCAGACATCCTTCGCGTTTCCCCGGTACACGGGAAGAGTTCTGCTGTTGAACAGCGCGTTCAACGCAGCTGTATTTTATTGTACTTGCTTGGAAAGGGAAACAGGAACCTGGTAGGGGTTGCTCCCTGCACCCGTTGTCCGGGGCAAATCTCCCGCAGGCTTGCTCCCCGGCTGCACCACCAGCTCCAGCCTCTCCCCTACGTCTCCACCATCACGCTACAGATCTGCAGAGACAAGCAACGCTCGGCGCTTAGCCCAGCGATTTCTGTTGCGACTAATCCTGCAGTTCGACGCCTTTTCCCTGGGATCCCATCGCCGACACACACTCGGCTCCCTCTCTGCCCGAACCCGTGGCACACGGCAGAGGAGAAGGAGAAGCGAGTTCAGTTTTAGCCACTGCCTGTGCTAAAAAAACAAGCTGCCTCTCCCGCAGCTGACGGCACCGGCAGCCCCGGTGGTGTAGATCCTCTCCCACGGGCTGTTTTGGGAGGAATCGGCTCAGCTAAGGATGCCAGGCCGTAGCTGTGGTCTGCAGAATAACCGGAAAACCCCCAAGCGCACAGCCTTGCCTTCAGACGATGGCAATGATTAACGGAGCGGTTTTGAGCTACGGGGGTTTTTTTGCCATTAAGGTACCACTTGTGGCACGAAATGCACTCGGGCAGTCTGGCTTTCCAGGCATAACCCGGGGGATGAAGAGTAACTTTACTCAGGCTCAATTTTCACCTCAGTCCACGAAGCCGGTGGAAACAGACTGAGAGCTGAGTCACTTAGAGCCGTCTTCACAAGGAGCTCATCAATTTGAGGAAACCACCAGCCCCAGGCTACAGCACGTGGCTATCCTCGCTCTCGCCCTCCAAAGCAGCACCGCTGAGGCTGGCGGAGCTCTGTGGATTTACATTAGTAATAGCTAATTGTGGATTTACAATAGTAATACTAATAGTAATTAGTAATAGAGAGAAGAAACAGTCTCGGTGCACAAAACCCGTTCTGGACCTGCTCCGGTTGAAGTCCATCTCCAAGCTCTCAGATGGGCTGACGGATGGAGCCCGGGGGATGCGGCTGACCTGGCCCTGGCACAGCTCAGAAGACAAAAGTTCTGGTGGAGGAAGAAAGCCCTGAGATGGGGCATAGCTCCTCTCCTCCCGCCCGGCCCCTCCGCTCCTTGGCGAGTTGCTGGAATCTCGCGCCCGCTCGTTTGCTGAGCCTCCAAATTGCTGATCGCTAGGTCCCGGCCGAGCCTGGCAAAGGCAGCCGCCATTCAGAGGGCAGAATCCAAGAGCGCGGCGAGAGGCTTTCCCTAGCTCTCCAGCAGGACACAGCATGCGGAAACAGTGGGAAAAAGCAATGAGCGAGTGGCGTGTTCGTGGAAAAGGAGTGAGCCGAACCCACATCTCCACGCTCTGCACTGGTTCACACGAGCCCCGGAACTCTGCACAAGAAAGAGTGGGGGGCGACGAAGTTGTTTTGTGACCCTGAAAACCCTCGTCAGGTTTCTAAAGAGGCGTTTGCGTGATGAAAAAACGCAACCCATCCAACCAGCTCTCCAGAAGGAGAAGGGGCAGGGCTACATGCTCACCCAGGGCGAAACCCTGCTTGCTCCACTTGTGGACCTTAAACGCCCATCAGCCAACAGACTGTAAATACGGCTCGCAGCAGGTTTACAAGGTGGAAACCCTTTTGAGGCCTTTTACTGCAGGGAAAGCGGGGTAACTATGCCAACGATACGACCAAAAATCTAAATATTTAGGTGTTTAAATAAATAAAGCTGTTACAGATTTTCAGAATCTATTATTCATGGTGTGCTGGGGGTTGTCCAGACCGCGCGCCAAGGCGTATTAACTGCTTTCAGAGGGTAGAAAATTCAGGCTCAGAAAGTTGATGCAGTTTGTGCGCCCAGAGCTGGTCGGGGCCTCCGCACCACCGGACAGAGGAACCTCAATTACTTTCCTACCAAAGGAGCCACAATTTGCCGGGCGTTGTGGCCAGATGACAAGCAACAAGGCCGGGATGGGATTTTTTTTCTTTTCCACACATGCTGAGCAGGAAGGGGATCTCCGCCAGCCGTTACCATCCCAAGGTGTACAAGGTGTCCCTGTGAAGCAGCTCAGCCAAAGGTGGAAATACGCAGCCACGCCAACGCATTCATTGCGAGTGAAATCAGTCTAGAAACGACCCGATTTGCAGCTTCATAAAAACGCAGAACATTTAAAGCCCTTTGTGGAAAATGATTGTTTGAAGCTGTTGAAGAACTGGAAAAAAAATGTCACTGCAAGCCTTTTGGGATGCGGCTCTCCGGTTAACAGTATGCCAACCCAGTGCCACCAACCATCAGAGCTTCAAAACAGACTTCCTGACTTGATAAAAACACCACCCTCTTTCCCCACGACATTAAAATGCCGTTCAGAATCCCGTGTTTTCCCTGTGCTCGTGTCTGCAATTACGCTGTAGGATCTCAGAGCAGCACATCTAACAGAAGATGGGCTGCTCCGACCTGCGAAGCCGTCTCCTTCTATTCGCCCTTTTGTCTCGGCATTTTCAGCAGGGTTACAATTAATTAAAACGCCTGATTAATTAAAATGTTTTGCGACAACAGCAGCAAAAATTGCTTTGAGAATAGCCTGTGCAAAGTGAAACTGGAGCCTGGTTGGTATGAATATGCATGGGGCCCAAAGTACACTGCACTGGCATGCGTGCAGCCTCTCCACAAAATACATGATATAGCGAAGGAGGAAGAAAGTAGAGGCTTGGAGGGTACTGAAAAAGGGGTATAAAATTTTGCATTACCCTCTGTCTCACAGTCTCTCAGTCTACCCTCTGAACTCACAGTTCAAGCGCACGGAAACAGAGTGGCTTTCACTACAGCTGGATGTAGGCATGGCTTTGGCAGGGAATTAGGACTTGGCCAGTGCTCCCGCTCCTCGTTCCGACAGTCATCAGCCAAAAAAGTTTGTACAAGCCGCTTTCCCCTTCCGAGCCTCGGTTTCCCCTCTGTAAAATGCAGGCAACACCACTTTTCTATCTTGTATGAAGCGCTACGAGAAGCGCCGAGAAAGAACCACACTGCAGAAAGAGAAATGCGTGTCAGCGAGCGGCTCTGTTTCCTTTCGCCTTTGTCAAATCTGTGCTTTAGCGGGAGCCAGCTCCGGTCGCTCGGAGCTGTGAAGAAATCTTTGTGGCGCTCTGAAAGCCCCGCAGCGGACTGTCATTGTCAAACCCGCTGATGAATGGTTCCACCGGGGATCCAGACCCTGCTCATGCGGGAAAGCAGCAAGCCTCAATAAAGAGCTATTGCTGTTACAGAATCCGGATAATTAACACTTCTGCAATTTTAATACGGAAAATACTGTGTTGCTGCAAAGAACGCGGGGAGCAGTTCTCCCCATTCCGTGAGTGTAAGCAGTCCTGGCCCCGGCTCTGCCCCTCAGAGGACATGCCCTTGGTAAAATGCCCGCAAAGGGGATGCTGTTTCTTCCCCTTCCCCTCCATTCTTGTTTAAAACAGGGTTGGTTGGTGGGTTTTTTTGGCAGGCACCAGTCCCACATTGGCAATTTAAGGACTGCAGGGAAGAAACCCTACTCTGAAAGAGCAATTTCAAAAAAACGCCTGTCTGCAAATGGTGCATGTTTAAGCAACGGCTGCTCCTGGGGCGTATGCAGGCTCTGCTCTGCTGATTTATAGGGCCAAAAATTAAATTTTGCGACTTCCAGACCAAGGGAGCAAAGAGCCAGAAAGAGGGTCTCTTGCCCTGAGTAGAATTACCAGAGCTCTTTTCCCCTGGACATACACCAGTTCGAGGCAAAAGACTTTTGGGGAGGGATGAAACACGTAACTACCACACAGCCGTGGTCGCTGGCAATGGTACACAACACAACTTGGTACACAAGTCAGAAAGAAAAAAAAAAGTCTTGATCATCAGATGTTGTGCAGATTTTCAGCTGTTTAAAGAGATGAATGATAAGAAATCGCTTCCCCAAATCACGTTAAGAATTGCATTTTTCAAATCTCCTACTTTAAAGTATAATGAACACATATACTTCTTTCTAGTTATACTTGAATTTTTAAGGTTTATGGGTCCACTGACAACTTCTACGCTGCTACAGAGGATGAGAGGGGTTTTTTTCTCCAAGAAAACCCTGGAACTGAGGTCTTTCAAATTCATGTACCTTCAGGGGCTTTTAAGGAAAATCCCGGAGGCATCATAAGGCTTGAAGAGCAGGAGTGGGAACATTGCAGTGGCTTCTCAGCATAGAGAGCATGGAAAATATGAGTGGAGCCACAGAATCTTAACAGTACAGTATTTTTTTTAAGAAACAAATCACCAGCTCAAATTGATTATTACACACACTTATTTACTAAAGCCAAGGTCCGGCTATGTTCACTGGCTGCTCCAAAATTCTGACTCTCAAAGTGAAATGCACAATCCCTTATGCCTATTTTAAAGATGACCCACCCTGGTTCTTCTTCATTTCAAATCATATTTGCTTTGATTGGGCTTTAGAGGGGGACTGAGATTTTTTTGTTACTTAAAATCATAGCACCACAGGCCCATAGAATGGTTAGAGTTGGAAGGGACCTTCAAGGTCATCCAGTGCCACCCCCTGCCCTGGGTAGGGACACCTCCCACCACGCCAGGTTGCTCCAAGCCCCGTCCAACCTGGCCTTGAACCTCCAGGGATGGGGCAGCCACAGCTTCTCTGGGCAACCCTGGCCAGGGACTCACCACCCTCACAGACAGGAATTGCTTCCCAAAATCTCATCTAAATCCCCTCTCTTCCACTTTAAACTTGTTCCCCCTCATCCTATGGCTCCCCCTCCCTGATCCAGAGTCCCTCCCCAGCTTTCCTGGAGCCCCTTTCAGACACTGGCAGGGGCTGGAAGGTCTCCCTGGAGCCTTCTCTTCTCCAGGCTGAACCCCCCCCAGCTCTCCCAGCCTGTCCTCCCAGCAGAGGGGCTGCAGCCCTCCCAGCATCTCCGGGGCCTCCTCTGGCCCTGCTCCACCAGCTCCGTGTCCTTCTGCTGCTGGGACCCCCGAGGCTGGAGGCAGCCCTGCAGGGGGGTCTCAGCAGAGCAGAGCCGAGCCACGGCTCCACAGCAGTACGTAACGTGAAACCTCAGGGAATCAGATTAATTTCCTCCAAGACTCAAAGGTAGCAAAGAGTCATGCTGAATATTTCCCGAGAACATAAGTGGCCGTGACAAACAGTCCTTCCAACCCAGAGCGGCACCAGCCTGGTCTTCCAAATGCTGCGGGGATCACTGTCATTTTATTCCTTCTGATCCTCCACGCTTCTTTGTTTATAATACAATGGTGTGTCAGGCATCCTCCTCTCCCTCTTCCCGAGGCTCAGGTCTGCAAACAGCTCTGCTTGTCTTTGGGGCAAAATGGCCAGTTCCTGAAATCTACAAAGCCAGAGGCACCAAGCGTGAAGACATGAGAGTGTACCGTGTACCTTGAGCTTGCCAAAAGGGGACGTGTTTTAGGAAGTGAGGACTCGTGGTTAGGATGCAGAGGAGAGGGGATTGGAGACCCTCTAGGTTTGACCCCTGGGGTTGGCCAACGTGCTGCCAGACACACAGGCCCGTCCCTCAACCCTGTCCCACCTCAGCTTCCCCACCTGTGAAATGGAGCAATGAGCTTCGTCTCACCTTGGGAAGTGCTTTGAGATTCACTAATAAAAGTGCTCTGGACAGGTATTATTCTCATCTATCCATCTCGTCTTGCCGCCTCAAAGCAAATCACTCATTAAGCAAAATATCCTACCACTGGGTAGTGGGGTAATCCCACCGGATTGTGGGGAGTTGCACCGCTGGGTGTAAGTGAGGACAGAATCTGGCTCCAAATTGGCTTAGGAAATGTCTCTGTCTGGCTTAGGAAATGTCTCTGTCTCCTTTTGCAGAATGCAGGGCTCTCCCATGGAGAGACTCTATGTTGCTTTTACAAACATAAGCAACGATTCCCCTGTATTCAAGCACATGACATAAAAAACCCCAATCCTGCAAACACAAATGCCTGATTTTAGTCCCTAAGCGGTCCCGTTGGGTTAAGCAGGGCCGTACATGTGAGTAGAAGTACGCATAGACAAAATGCTTAGCATATTAAGGGAAATAGTTTGATAATATTAAGCATAATATAATATTAAATATTAATTTATGTAATATTTATATAACATTAGGGCATATTTAGGGCTAACAACTGGTTACAGAGCAGAGAAACTGACTAGCACAAGGAAATACCAATTAAAATGACAGTCTTTATTCACTCATAGGTTTTCTTTCCCATTGTGTTCCTCTGCTTTTTGATTAGAAAATAATCATCACATTACACAATATTTTCCTCATTAAACTACAAAAGCAACAAAGATCCCTTGCTTCTTTGGCCAATTAGCGCCCGTGTACAATCATCAGGAATACAAATCAAAGCGCGATCCAGCTCTGACCTAATAAGCCATCTACGCAAAATCTAAGCCCCGCATTTTTCTGTTACTACAGCAATTCTTTCTTCTCTACCCCAACGCAATCAGCCTTGGACATTATTCCCTGTCTCTGGGAACGACGGAACCAAAGTCGCATGGGCTGGGGGCTGCCCGTCACCTCCAGCTTTGGCATTGCTCTTCGGCGGCTCTGTTTTAATCAACAAACCCTAAACGAATCCTTCTGCCTGGGTGTGGGGCTGGCGGGGAGGGTGGCTCCAGGGACACGAGTAGAAAGAGGGAGCTCTGGGAGATTGGAACAGAGCTGCGTTTTCCTCAGGGCACATCCTGCAAAACAGGGCTCTTTGTTCCTGGGGGCTGGTACCCGCTTCTTACCACAAACGGATCCCTTCCCGGCCTCTCCTTTTCTTCTCCTCTACGAAAAAGGCCATTTTCAGAATTTGTACTTCTACATCCACCCCCGCCCCAAATCCGTGTAAGTTATTCTCACTTAAACCAATTTTGCTCTCCCACTGAGTGCCGAAGTGTTGCGAGTTACACTGTGCCGTGCTACTCACGCCCACCCGACATCCATTTTCTGACCAATTTCCTTCTGATATGCATCTTAACCATCGTCAGATTCACTTCTGCATTTGGCCTAAATTGGAGAATAATATATCGAAACTCTGCTAAAAAGCAGTACGTAATTGATCTCTGCCAGAAGGTGGATCTGATCTTTTTTTGTTGTTTTTCAGGGAAAACGGAGGGGGAGGCGCTAAGAAGGGGGCTGTGAGTCTGGAGTTTCAGCTCCTGTTTTCTAGTTCCCCAGCTATGTTATAGAAGGCAATTAAGCAGTATCTGCTCATCAGTGTGATTCTATTTATTGAAACTGATTAATAAGCCCAGAATTAGTTTCTCCTTGTCAGAAACATGTTTCAGTGGAGAATGTTTTCAGAGCGGCGTTAGGTTGCCCGCTTGCCTGCAAGTAATTGGGTTTAATATTTGCCCAGCGGTTTTGGAAACCCGGGTGACAGGTTCTGCCGCCGTGTTTCTCACTCTGCTCCTCATGGTCCCCTGCCCGTCTTTCAATAACGTTTCGGTTTCTTGGCCAATTTTGCCAAATCTGGTGGAGGCCTTGAAGGCACTGAGCTCCTGGAAGTGTTATGAGATGGGGTAGGGGAGAGAAACCCTCCCCGTTCCCTCGCTCGGGGACAGGCGCGTGCTCCCCGGGAACCAGAGCCGTGCTCACTCTTGAGATGAAACTCCCTGAAGCTGAAACTCGCCCTTTTCACTGCTCAAGGCATAATCTGGAGGTTTAAAAGGAGAGGGGAGCATCAGCCTCTCTCTAGCAGGGACCGTCTTCCCGTTGGATGTACAGTTCCTGGAACGATGGGATCTTGCTCAGGTTACAGCTTGCACGTGCTCCGGCAAAGCCCGGAGTTAATCACAGTAACAAACCTGTCCTGCTCCCTTACCAGCTTCCACAGGGCAGTCCTCCACGGAGGAGAGACTTCCTCCATCATTATGAACCTCTCTAGTCTAATTACTGCTCATCACAAGTGTGAAGAAAAGCATTTTCTCTGGGTCTCAGGTGCGCAGCCAACTTGTGGAGTACAGACATCCGGGAAGGCGACACACACTGCAAATCCCACGGCACGACGGAAACGGCTGAAACCCCCATTAGACTCCAGGATTCCACCCGCAAGGTGTGTAATCCCTTTGAATTTTCTAGGCAGGGCTATGGGAAATTGAGTGATGGCAGAAGGGTGGCATTTGCCTGTTTCTGCCGCGATTCGCCTCACTGCAAAGCAAGCGGCACCCACAGCTCGGGGCGCACCCGATGTGTTTGTCTACTGAACCCATCAAACCGCCTCTTGCCATGTGCTCCCGTTCTCCAGCCCAAATTAGCGGTGGCTCCGCTGCTCCAAGTGGAACAAATGTCACCGTCGTGTTTCGCTTGGCCTCCTGCTGCTGCTTTGTTTTATTTTGGGTCCTGCCACCTGTCAGGGAAGAAGCCCGATCCTGATTTTGTGAAGTTTGAATGAGGAATTTCACTTTTTAAGCTGAACAGCCCATCGCCAAATGGTTAATGACCCTTTTTGCGGGGGGGGGTTTATGGGTATCCCGGAAAACTGAATCTTTCTCTCAAAGACACATCTTCAGGGCTTTTTCTGCCCTGCTCAAGCCAGCACGTCTCAATTGCTGTCCTTAGGTTGGCTGGGCAGCGCGGGCACCCGGGGTGTCACGTCCCCCGCGCGCCCTGTGCTGGCAAACCACGGTTCCCTCTAAGCAAACCCGCCCTTCCAAGGCACCGCAGAGGCAAATCATTCCGCTGATAGAAACCTCGGCCTCCAAAAAAGCAAACCTATCAAAAGCACGCACTGCTCGGCATTAACGGGATGCCTTTCCAGGGGTATTCGCTGTGCCGCTCGATGCCTCTAAAAAAAAAATAAAATAAATAAATAGATCCTTGGCTAGGTGTGCAGAAGCACACATCATCTGCGAAACCGGAGCGCGGCAGAACAAGTCTGTCTGATGCGGAGGAAATTTTGTTAGCCTGACACAATCTCAGCATAGCTAAACAGGGCAAAACAACGTGTATTTGTGCTCAAACCCTGATGATGTTTATTTACTAGGACAAATATAGCTGAGGGTAGCAACTTATCAACGCTTGCTTTATTTCAAGAGCAAATTGCTACCATGGAACCAGACATTTGATGTTTCCCTGCTATTGCCCAACAAAGAAAGCTCGCTTTACTAACTCGGCTAATGACCAGCAAAGTCGCCTCACGTGGATTATAAAAATAAAAAGGACAAAAGGTTCAGGCTGAAAAATAACAATTTCCCTTGCTTGCTTTTGTGATCAAACAGTGGGGAACTCGCAACCGAAAACTCTGCTTTGAAATAGAAAAATAATAGTAACAGTGAAAATAAATGACAAGGTCTTGGTTCTATTGAGCTTTACTGAGCCTGAAAACCCACAAGTTTTGCTGCTGGAGAGTGTATGAGGATTCATTCAGAAGTCGATAATCAGCAGAGAGGGATTAGTGCCTTCCAATAACTGCTCCAACTACAAAGACAGTAAAAGGCTCAAGCAACATCCATTATCTTATCCCTTTATACTGGCTCATGGCCCCGAGTTTCCCGAGTACCATGTTGACTATTATGGCAACAAAGCAAATTTGATCAGAGCGACGCCAACAAATAATCCAACGGCACCTTTGGATAAAATCTTCCTTGATACTTCATGAATTCCCTGAGCTGCTGGACCCCAACCTGGCTTTCCCAGAGCGTGGAATACGCTCTGTCTTGCGGAGCACCTCCACTTCGGCAGCCAATTCCTGTGGGCAGGACCGTGCCCTGGCACACTTCTGGTCCTCGGGACAGGCTCCCTCTCCCATGGCTGGACTCGGCAAAGGAGCCCTCCACACCTCAGCTAGGCTGGACAGGCCAAGGATGCTTTCAGTTTGTTTTGTGCAGGCATTGAAAAAACAGATCATTCTCCTCCCCAAGCCCCTGTGGTAAGAGCCCTGTTTTCCCATATTTTGCAGCACCCGCAGATAGATTTACTTAAAAGATTCATAAGGTAAGAAATCAACTGGAAATGGAAAGTTCAATATCAGATGAAATTGGTTTGGGTATCCATGAGATAGCATATTTATCCACTGGCTCACAGAGACGTCAAGCACTGAATCAGTTATCTTAGCACAAATCTACAGATCCTAAGTTCTCTCATTTTGGGTTTGATGTCACACTTCCATCCTGGTCAGCAGACAGCATTCGACTGCTATTCCTTATAGCCACATGACAGATATTCTGCCCCTTCTGCTTTACTGCTGACACGTTTCTAGGATAAAAAAAGATAAGTAAAAGCAATCTGCGTGCTTATGTATTCTCCCCTCCGTGCAAAAATTTATTTATAGCCAGAACCCCTCAGTTAAAAACTCAGAACACTTGGTGAACTGGCTGGTGAGCCACCTGGCCCTCTGAATCTTTACCTTAGCATCCACCCTAACAAGACAGCGACCTGAATTTTGCCTTGAGCGTGAACGACGCACATGCTGAACCCTCCTCTGAAGTGCGGCGCAGGCTCGCGGAGCACGTTTGCTCGCGGGGGCCGATTCGCAGACTGGCAGCACCTGGAGCCTTGCAGCAAGGAGGTGAGCAAGCCCGGCGAAGGGCAGGCAGCTGTGCCTTAGGGTCGCTGGATGACTCCAGCAGCCAGGTTTCCCTGCGTCTGGCAGAGAAAAGCAACTGTTCTTCCCTTTCGGGTTTGTGTCTTGGACGAACTGCCCTGTTAGCCACTGGCCCAGAGCAGAGCCTGAAACTCTTGATTCCCCTCTAGGTTTGTATTTCCAAACTGACGACTTTTCCGGGGCGATTAAGCCCCTGAAAAATGCTCCCCTTGGGCCAAGCTGGGATGATTGCATGATGACTCTGTCACGCAAAGCTAGGCTGGTGCTCCCCTGACCCCACAGAGAAAAACTCCTCCTGGTTTCCGCACTTGCACTGCCTCTGGTTCAGCACTTAACGCCAAAACCAAAAGCCTGATTTTTCTCAGCTTTTAAGCGATTTCAGCGCAGACTGGTCTCAGCTCCAAAGTGTTCCCATGGTTTGTCCTATGTTCATATGGTGTCTCTCGAGGGGGGACCATGTGTGCGGTGTCTGGGCTCGGGGAAGACGTGAGGCTGGCTACTCCACCGGCTGGCTTCCACTTCAACGCAAATGTGTCACGGGGCTCGTTACGAGGGATTTCGCGATGAAGAGGAGGCCACGGTGCTTTGCTGCAGCTTTGGTGTAAACCAGCACGCAGCAGCCATTTTTGCGTGGGTGTCGTGCGATCCTGACGCCAGCTGACAGTGCCTACCAGAGCCACACGGGCCATGGGCGGGCTGCGCCGGGACTGGAGAAACCCACTGAACCCAGGCAACGCGCCACAGGACAGATGGTGTCTCTCCGCGAGAAGTTTGTTATATATCTCGGGGAAGGGGCCTTATGGAGATCCCTAAGCTTGAAAAATACCAGCCCCTCTGTTTCTACCCCTGTGTTTTTACATTAGAAAAGGCAGAGGAGTTGGGAAAGACACTGAGGGCCTAGATCCACCTTAAACACCACCAAAGAGATGCACGTTAAAAGAAAAGATAAGCCCACCAAAGGCGCTTGCTGAAAAGCCAACTATATCAACAAGCCCCAGCTACTACAGCTCGGTGACTGCACTGCCCAGTGACTCCTGTGCAATAAAGGGCCGATTCTCCTCCCTTTGGGAAAACAATGTGTTCCACACACTGAAATAAATAACAGCCCCTCACCAAGCCCCCGGCAGTGTCAGGGGATGTCAGGCTCTGCTCGGCGGATAACAAAGGCATCAGCACGCAGCCAATCTCCTCCTGCCATCTCAGGCTGCCCTCGCTGCGCTGAATGAAATTTTTTCTCCTAATGGAAATGAAGAAAACCTCCAGTGCAGATAATCCGCCGTTATAATGGCAGGACATTCGGGACAGGGGCCAAACAGTGTAAAGAACAAGCCAAATCTCTTTTACTTAGAGCCTGGCCTGAATGTGATAATGTAATGACTTCGGTCTGGATGTTTCAAATGCCATTCATTGGGATCGACTTAGCATATAGATGATATCAGCTGAAATAATTAAGAACGAGGAACTGAATAGATAGCATCAGCCAACTTCTTCCCAACGAAGCTGGTATCCTTTTGCAAGTGGGCTAGAAGACCACTTGGTTTAAACACAAGTTATTCCAAGCCATCCAGCACCTCTTCCTTCTGTTCCCCTTTGCTTTACGTAGAAGGATCAACAACGTCCCACATAAACGCAGGCTGAAGACCCAGGCACCCTCTTCACAAAGGCAAAGCTCCCGACTGTTTTGTGCCCTACCCGTTTCTGGCCACCGCTGACCACACTTCGTATTCAGAACCTGAAGTCCTTGGGTAGATTCACATTCATTTCCCTGGGTTCTAGATCAAGCCTGTAGACTGTGAGTTTCTTCTGGCCATGCAAGTTTCCAAAAGCGTGGTAGCCCTGGCTGTTGTTTAACTTCCTAGTATCTGTCATAGCTAACTATTATTTCCATTTTACAGAAATAAAACACAGCTCAAACCCTGATCCTACATGCGAGCTTAAAATGGCTTTCAATTACTATTAGCAGGCTTCTAAATGGGATTGTGGTGACACCCCAAAAGAAGTGAAATACTTATGGGAGAAATTAAGCTATTGGAACGACTGGTTATATTGAACACGCTGCTCACTAAGCTGGCAAAAAGCAAAATAAAGCAGCAATAAATTGATGACAACCGCTTTCTGGAGGACTGACGTTTTATCTTAAGAGAGAAAAGCCCATTCAGCTTCTCTGTGACAACAGCTTATGACACCGAGCATTTGCACACCCCTCCAACAAAACAGGAAACCAACAGCAACCAGAACAACCACAACAAATCACTTTCTCTATCCCATACCAGCATAACGGAGGGCAGAAGGTAAAATGACTTCAAAATGCCCCAATTCTGATTTTAGCATCATTCGCTAATCATTTTTAGCATCATTTTGGTGGCTGCATAGGGAAAGCAATGGGGGATTACGTTCATCATCCATTTCAAGTCTTCCAATTGGCAAATAAACTCAGTCCTTTAGGAAAAAAAAAAATTCTCCTACATCGGACAAGCTTTGGAGCGGTTACAAGCCAAGATCTATTGTTCTGGTTGAATTTGTTACAAGCCCTAGGCAGATCACAAAAGAAGATCCTTATTTTAATGCTTTTATCTTCCTGGTCATCTAATTTAGCTCCTTCCAGGGTGGTCATTTATTTTCTTCACTGTTGCCTTCTTCGTTTGCTAGATTTAGAGGTGAAATCAAGACCCGTCAGCAGCCTTGAGCAGGGCGTCAGTGCTAGTTTGAATTTTCCTTGTCTTCTGTTTAATTGAATTTTCATTTCTATCTCCTCAGCTGTTTCCCCTCCGAGGCCTTTCCCCCTCCTGCCCCCCC
>VZSF01003418.1:131892-147463 GCA_013398295.1 Chionis minor
CACTCATCCATATAGATCATACAAGCGTTTCTGGCAAGCACCAGCTGCAGATACAGCCAGTTCTTGGGCATCGTCTACTTTTAGAAAACCACCAAGAGGGCAAATAACACCCGTGCTTGTTCTGCGAAGCTCGAAGCCTGCTTTTCAGAAAGGCCGGTCTCTTTATTATCTCGACTGCTCTCTCTGAAACACGTGTAGGACATGGAGGACTGCAGAGCGACGCGTTTGTCAACGCAGAGGACAAAGAGCCACGTGTGGCTTTACAGCCTCTGTTTTGCTGGGTCAGCTCAGCCTCCTTAAGCTCCACTTCAGCTTCGTTTGCCATCAGCGAAATCCTTCTTTCTGCTTTCTTTGACCCAGCCTACCACAAGTTCACTAAGAGGGATCTGAGATGTCACCACTAAAACCTCCCACCTTGAACCAGTATCGCTTCCTCCAACCACTTCTTTCCACTGTGGGGCCTGAACAATTCCTGCCTGTGGTTGAGGACAGCCTCTCTCACACTGGAAATCTTCCGCACGGGAAAAGGAAAGCCTCCCCAACTTCTCCATCCAAACCTTAGTAAAAAGGCCAGGAAAGATACAGTCTTTAGCCGAGAGATTTACCACTTCGTATTTCTACTCCAACAGCTGATACTGGTAAGAGCTGTTCTGTGCTGAGTGAGCGATCAGGAGAAGCCAGAGGAAATTTCAAACAAAAATTTCAGACTAGTGGAGAAAGTTCTCTAATGCAAAATCAGTCTGCAGTTAGGAGTGATGCACAGTTGCGAAAATCTTGCTGTCTTTAGGTCATTTACAAGTAAATCACACACAACACTGAGGAATATGTGATCAAGGAGGACATTAGGACGGAGCTGGACACAATGACCTTTCCATGATCTACTCCATCACTGACTAGCACAATTTCTGCTTGTAATTCATTATTCTGAAGCTGTTTACTGTTTCGTCCATGACAAGGGCAACTTCCATCAATCAGTTCTTGAACCTGGAATTCCTGGCTCTTTATCCAAATAGCGTTCAGAGAAAACGAGATTCTCATTTGAATATTCCCCTCTCTTGCTCTTATACAGGGCGCTTGATCCATCACTGAGAGGTTGACGTTGTCTTTGACAGTGACGCTCTGTCAATCTGACATAACCTAAGAGACATTCAAGGTATGTTTTGCTGCTAAGTGAAAGACTACAGCACTTCAGTCATTAATAATTAAACATGCTTTTGGTATTGGATATAAGATCTGCTTCTGTTCCTATGTACGTTTGTCCGTTTATATTTACACTCACCGCCCTGCTGTTGGATATGTACTGCAGGAACTTTGGGCAAATGGTCCAGTGTCTCTCCACTGACAGTCAGGACCACTGCTCATGATGACTTACATTAAGGAAGTCTTCTGGGAGAGAATAAATCGGATTAGAGAAGGCTTGCTTGTAACTCAAGCTGAAACAGTTCCTCTCTGCTTGGGACTAGTTGGGTTTGGAAGCTTATATTTTAAGAAAGGAAAAGCACGTGGTATCATTTTGCCTTGTAGCTTGCAGAGTTTTGGGTCCTGCTTCTGCAGCCTCATTGAGGAAATCAGTCCTCAAGACTGCCCACGACAGCGGGGCTCGCTAGGCTCTCGCTTCTCGTTGCATTCATTCTCTTAAGTGTCACATCCTGCCACCCGCATCTACCACGGCGAGGGGGGGGTTGCCATTTCTCCTGCCAGCCATTGCCCTTCTTAACAGCTCTGATGGCTCTGATCCCCTTCTTCTTGGCACTTGCTTTGAGCAAGGGTCACATAAAGGTGTCAGTGTCCAGCCCGTGCGCTGTTGTTTCAAGCTGTTGTCAGTCTTCTGGATGACTGCTTAAGGAAATAACCCCTTTTTGTTACCCAGAGCCTGAACTCGAGCACAATTCCTCATTTGACTCTCACTTTTAAAGATCAAGCTCTGTCTCTTTCTGCCTCGAGTCCGCATTTCCCCGTCTGCATCAAGTTCCTGTCTTGACTGGCGGTGCCAAACCTCTGCCAGGCTGGCCGTTGCTCTCCTGCTTGTTTATAAGTGATGCTACAAGTCAACAAAGTAAGGATTTGGAGCCTTAATTTCTGTTCCGTTCGGGAACAATGCAGGAAGTCACTTGAAGCCTGAAGGTCACTGGTGCAAAAGGCAATTGGTGGTGAGGGTGGTGGTTCAAACTCAGAAGCAAGCGGGGCTTCAGAAAACACTCCTGTGTTTTCGTGTTATTTCCCAAGTTACTTAACACATAGCATCTCCTTCTTGGGAAAAAGGCTTATTATGTGAAAGCTTCTTTTAAGGATAAGAGGAAACACATGGCTTATGGAGGAAAGGGAGATGGGGTAGGTTCCTTCTGGAGCTTTTGTGAGGTTACGAATGTGACAAATAGCTTTCACAAGAAGGGCTTTCTAGCCTGGTTTTCTTACAGTAACAGCACAAAAGGTGTCTCACTGAAGCTGTGAACTGGTGACTCCCTTGTGAGGCAAGGGGAGCACTGGGATGGCTCACCGTCTGAATGGGATCCTGGGTGAAGATGGGGACGTTGTCTGCAGTGTCCTTCCCTTTAAAGGGCGACGGACACAGACCACCTCCGGCACCACCGTTAGGCAAACCACAGCAATACCCAGCTTTTCATGCAGGCTTCCAAATTCGCTTCAAATAAAATGGAATTTGAAAATGTTGTCCGCCGCTTGCGTAATCAGGATTCTGCAGAATTTTGGCAACCCAGCGGAGGAAAGTTACCTTATAAATTACAGAGACTGTGTCTAATGCTGAGGGGAAATAAGAGAGAAGTCTCCAAAGCCCAGGACAACTAAAGCTTGTTACAAAACCAGAGAGATCATTCTAGTGTGAAGCAAACCTGAGCTTTGCATTAAAAATGTAAATGTGATTGAAATAGCATAACCAGATTAAATGGATTTGACCTCCACAAGCATAAAAGATGGTCTAAATACACTGAAACAGCAACCAACGGCTGCACTTTCTTTTTTACTGCACTGTGGATCACAGGAAATTTATTTAAAACAATACAGAAATTTCAAGACAGTGAAAGATTTGCGTTTCTTTTACAGGAACTAATAGGAGAAAATAAGGCTGGTTTGGAAATAACCGCCCGTCACTTCAATACCTAAAGGTACAGAAAGACTTTTGAAAGCTACTTTTCAAAGTCTTTGAATGTGACTGATTTACCCTCAAAAACGAAGCCGGCACACGCAGAACTAGCCAGGAGTGACTGAATCTTTCAATACAACCTCACAGCGCCGCCCTGCCTTATGGGAGTGTTTGATGGACATATTTTTCTGCCTGGCTTCCCCCCTGCCCCCCCCCACCTCAGTTACATTAACCCAGAGCAGCGGCACCAGAGCCTGCTTCACTGCATCGCCGTATGTCACCATAGGAGCCACCACCACACCACCATAGCTGAGCAGGGACGGGCAGAGGGGACTTAAACCCACACCACCACCAAAACGAGATGTTCATCGAAGGCTGCCTGCGAAACGAAACGCCGCGGGGGGTGAATGCAAGAAAACACCACCCAGAGGCAAAGAAACAAACCAAAGTGGTGCGAAGGGGAATTAGGAGCAGTAACCAAATATTCCCAGCTAAGCCTCGCTTTTTATGCATTCTAAGGGCAAACTCTGGCAATGCTGTACAACATTGTCCCTCAACTGGTTTCCAAAGAGAGAGGTAGTTCTTCAGTAAAAACAGAAGTTAGGAACATTGAATAAGGAGACTAATTTATATTTTCTTGTCACGGAATCATTGAATAACTTGGGCTAGAGGTCTGGGCCCAGAGTAGAGCTACCATCTCAGGCAGGTCAGGTTGCACAGGCCCATGTCCTGTTGAGTTTTGAAAATCCCCAGGGATGATGATCCCCCCCATTCCCTGGGACCCGTTCCACTTTTGCATCAACCTCCTCGTGAAGCATTTTTTCCTTATATTCTATCTTAATTTCCATGAAATGCATGTCTGTTGCCTCTCATCCTTTCCCTGCATATCTCGAAGAAGAGTCTGGCTCCACCTTATCTCTCCTGGGTGGTGGAAGACAGCAGCGAGACCTCCCTCAGCTTTTTCTTCTCCAGCCCCCCCAGCCTCCTTTCCCTCAAACTGGGCACCAGCCCCAGACACCTCCATGGCCCCAGTTTACCAGTGGTTTACCCCTTGGTTTAGAAGACCCAAAACTGAATACCGTATTTCAGATGCAGCTTTGCGAGTATCAAGTAGGGGGGAATAGGCAAGATCGAGTTCCAAATGATTTCACAGAGCCTCATTTCTTGAAGTATAAAATACATATCTATAAAATGCTACAGTTAAACCTGCAGTTCCTAAAACCAGACAGTATTTTTTCTTCTCCTGATACAAGTAACATGGCAAATAACTCTAAGTGAAATAAATTTGAGAGCACCTGAAAGCACCTGAGGCAAAAAGGAAACAAGGGTGGCCATGACAAAAGAATCTTTTATTTCCTGATCTCTGTTTTCCAAGAGGCGTAAGAAACAGAATGACTATTTGGACAAAGGTTGGACACACAAAGCGACACTAAAACCGGGTGGCAATCAGCACATGCAGAGACGGACGTGGTCTTCAACAGAGCTTAGGTGCACGCAAGTCTTTCTGGGTGCAAAACCCCGGTTCTGTTCAAGCTTACTGATGCTGCTGCCCCCATCATTAGAAAACTCACTTGTTCTGGGATTTGGGAGCTGAGCGTGAATGAAACAGGAGCTACGCCTAATGCGGGGACTTAACTCCACAGAGATTAGCAGCGTTTCTAATTTGGCAGCGCCGCAAGTCCCGTGGCCTCGCTGCCGGCAGCACTGAGCAGTTGTTACTGTCCTGGAATCAGGCAGCTGTGGGGCGCAGCGCTTCCGAAAACTGACAGTGGAGAGTCAATCCCTGTGCAAGTCTTCGGCAGGAGGACCAAGACAATCCTCCTGCTGAAGGTGGAGGATTCTCCTGGAGAACAGAGGGAGCAGGATGTGCCAGAGAGCTTCAGCCAGGCTCTGCGCTACACGGGTTTGTGCCCAAGTTAATGAGGAAGGGAGCCAATAAAAATGTTACAATCTTGGTTATTTCAAAAATCTCAGTATATTTATCTGGTTGCCATGGGATTTAAATACACCACTTTGGCTGGGTTTGTCTCACTCTTATAGACAATTTTTTCTGCTCCATTTCTACCACACGTTTGCACACATTTTTCTATTACATTTTTTTTTTCTACTTTTTACTGGAAGCTCAAAAAGTCCTATGCAGGAGTACTGAAAAAAAATCAGAATGTAAATTTAATCCTGAATATGTTTATGCCAGAAGGACTCATCTATTTGTTTGATCACCGATGGGAAAAAATAGTACAATTTGATCCCGCCGATCAGAACTAAACGTACAGGTGTATGAATGCAATTTTGACGCTCTGTCATGTAGGAAAAACTCCACCATTTGTTTATCCAAATACGAATTAAAAATAAACTTATTTCTTGAAAGGATCAGTAAAAAGAAGAAGTAGATAAATAAAGCCTAAATTCTGGATTATTTACTGAACCATATGAAAATTACTAATTTCTAATTCTTTATCATTCGTATGAAAATTACTAATTCTAATTCTTTATCATTTTTTGGGGCTCTCTCTTGGTATTTCTATCCCCTTCATTGGTTGTTATTTTCTTTTAAGATTCAGCTACGGTGAAAGACACTGAACAGACATCAGGATCACCAAGGAACGTACCAAGATTTTGATTCGCTGTCAATACCTGGATGCCCCAGTGCCAACACCAGCTTTCATCTCTCCTGCAGAGGGAAGACCTGGCTGGTCCCAGCAACACGCTTGCAGGGGCAGGGCGGGGGTCTCGGGGGCCCTCCCTCTTTTCTAACACGACCCTGACGCCAGCAGCTGGGAGAAATGCCGACCCTGGAGCTGGAATACGGCCAAGCAGTCTCCTCCTCCTCCTCACCGGTGTTTCACGAGGGCTCAGCGCACACAGAGGGAGGCGGGTGACAAACCAAGGGCCACCAGCTCATGTATCGTTCAATTTAAACATCTTAAACGCGCACATTTCCTGCTGTAGAACTGGCCGGGCAGCAACTGCCTGGAAAGGAACAAGTGGAAAGAGCACTGGGTTTTTTTTGCAGAGCTGTAAATCGGGAGAATATAAATTTATTGTACGGCTAAATTGAGGAAAACAGGGGCACGCTACTAGGAGCTTTCTGCTTTAATAAGTAAATACCTTCTCATCCATGTGGAAAAATTTGTCCAAGTTGGCTAAATAATTAATCACCAAAGGGTGACCGGTGATTAACGAACAGTACAATGATGGTGTGAGGTGTACGTTCATCGTGGTGATTTTCTGTCATCCCAGCGATTTTGGCTCACGTTGCTGACGACATGCGACGACGTCATGACGTAACAACGTAAAGGCCTGGCAATGTCTGCGGCAGGGGTACGTGCACTACGGCAATAAATATCTGCCCAGTTTAGAATTTGTAGGCAATGAGGTGGGGCCCCCACCCAACCTTGGGAAGGAGCATCCACACCATGGGCATCAGTGCGCGCTACCAGCCTGCCAACAAGTAGCTCATTTCTCATTCTCACTAGGGCCACGTAGACCTCTTTGGCCAGCAGAAAGAGTTCTTTTAGCTGCAGCAAGCTCTAACCACCCCTCCTGTAACACCCTTTTGCACTGCCTACAGATGTAAAGAGGCTGTGAGTAAATACGAACAGATTCCCTAAATACACTGAATCAACCACTCAGTTCTGCACTATTTAAGTAGCCAACCTGATTTCATAGAATCATAGAATCACTTGGGCTGGAAGAGACCTTCAAGATCATCGAGTCCAACGATAAACCTATGCCAAAAAACCATCCCTAACCCATGTACCTCAGCACCACGTCCATCCATCTTTTAAATACCTCCAGGGACAGCGATTCCACCACCTCCCTGGGCAGCCTGTTCCAATGCCTGATAACCCTTTCCGCAAAGTTTTTCCTAATATGCAACCTAAACCTTCCCTGGCACAACTTGACGCCATTTCCTCTTGTCCTATCGCTTGTTACTTTGCAGAAGAGACTGACCCCCACCTCACTATAACCTCCTTTCAGGGAGTTGTAGAGAGTGATAAGGTCTCCCCTCAACCTTCTCTTCTCCAGGCTAAACAATCCCAACTCCCTCAGCCGCTCCTCATAAGACTTGTGCTCCAGACCCCTCACCAGCTCCGTTGCCCTTCTCTGGACACGCTCCAGCACCTCAATGTCTCTCCGATACTGGGGTGCCCAAAACTGAACACAGCACTCGAGCTGCGGCCTCACCAGTGCTGAGCACAGGGGCATAATTTCCTTCCATTCAATACTCACTGTAAGGACAGTATGTGGACAACGCCAAGCAGAAAGCTCCATGCTGTGGAGCAGCACGTGCCCTGCCATGCCAGCCCCGGTGGAGCACGGGAGGATGAGGGACTCAGGTGGGCTTAGCTACCGCCATCTCAAATTAGGACACGCAGGTCCACGTTTGCGGCGCCCTGGAAACGATGTGAAAATCTCAGGACGAATTTTGGGGAGACCCAGAGGTAGCTGGCACCAGCTCTATACAGAATTCCTCCAGAAATACAGAAATACACGGTGCTACGTCATTGCGAGCCCTCAAAATGAGGTTACTGTACCACCTTTGCCGTAAAGGCGGGAGCCGGATTACAGCAAGGCCCGCGCTACCCAGGTGGCGAAGAAGAGGGCTGTAATGAATCAGGAGCACTGTAGTGGCAGTGAGGAACACTGCTGCACCACTGCAAGCTACCACGCACCACAGCTCCAGAAATCTGGCAATGAAAGCTCTCATTTGTTGTCTAGATTATTCTGCCTAACATCCATTTTGTGCGCTCAGCCTCTCCTATGCACTTCTGCTTAATGCTTAAAAATTGGAGCTACTAACTCCAATCATCTCTAAGACGGAGAGGATAAATCACCAAATTCTGCTAGGAGGTAGTACACACTTTTTTATCATTTAAGTGGTATTTTCCTCAATGCAGGCCCGTTCTTATCTCATCGCCTTCTGTAACGATCCCCAGCCGATGCAGAAATGCTCCAAGTCTTGTACCAAACCATTACGGTGTGTACAAGTTGCCGTCGATGGTGTTTTTGTAGAGGAGAGCATTTAATACCAGTCTGAAGTTGCTGGAGAGCCTCAAAGCACGTTGAGTCACGGCTCTGCCTTTCAGGCTGTTTTAAGGACTGGGGTGGGGTGTGAGGTTTTGGAGGAGGGACACGCACCGAGGTGAAACGTCCACGCCTGGACCCCCCCGGCAAGGTGCGAACACCGGGGTGATGAATTCTGTGAATCGGGTATTTCTGGAGTAGGGTGTTCTGCCGGACCAGTGAAAGCCCGCTGAGCCCCTCTCTGCTCACCACAGCGGCTCCCGGAGACACCCCTCACGGCCTCCCAATGTGAAATACTCCTGCATTTCTACGTAAAGTACCCAGCCACATGCCAAAGAGAAGAAAAACCCTTTCCTTGTTATTAAACCCTGTATTTCCTACCAGTATTAGATCCCGCTTCTGCTGAAACCTGCTCCCAGTCTTCCCTGCACACCACAATCCTAAGTGGAGCTGGCCATTGGGTTTTCTCAGCGAAAGGCGACTAGCACCTCAACGCGCTTACTGGGATCGGCGTCCCTCAGCCTTTCCCCCAAAGCAACTCCTGCAATGTTAGCCAAGCAGAATTTCTGTTGGAAGATTGCACAAGTTATGCTGTATCAAATGGAATAGATGATAAATTGTTTTTGGCTCCTGAGGACACAAAATCCCACAGGATGGCTTACTAATAGCCGTGGCCCAAACTCGTTAACCCCAAACCCCGCGTTAGCCACACCTTTTTTCCCCTCTCTCAAGCTGGTGTACTTCAGCTCCTCTGTTTTAAGCTTACAAGGTTTTATACTCAGATGAAAGGTCTGCTGATGAATCTATTTGATTTTTGGTGACCAAGCAGAGCAGGACATGCCCAAGAATAAAGAAAAACAAAGCAACTTCAGCTCTGCCAGCCCTTCTCTTTCAATGTCAAAAATATTATTGATTAGCAATTTGAAAACAGGCGTGATGTCAGCTTACTACACAGATCCCTGGGCTCCCTTCTGAGAGAGGGCTCCTCAGTTCTTTCTCAATTAACTTGAGAGCTGGGCAGGGTATGCATTTTGATTGGTAAGCTAAGAAATGCCTCCATCAAGAGTTTTATTTTATTGTCGCAATAAGCACACAAAGATTGAGCTTTGGATTAAAGGACTTTTCTCTCCCATTTTGCTCAGCGCTAGAAAACCATTGGTTCCTTTGCTTTATGTTATCCAGCAGCATTTTTCAGGCTTTTGCATTTTCTGATTTTACGCGGAATCCTAACAGCATCTTATAATCAGGACTGTAATCCTCCAGCCTCCCCACATCTGCCATTTGCATGAATGGTCTTAAGAATAAAATGGGAATGATTAAATTAGCAGTTTGGGGGGGGGGGGGGGGGNGATGTGGGGGGGGGGGGGGGTGTTACATTAGGCAGAGCATTTTTTCAGCATTAGGAAAATCATGGCAAAAATCATTAGTATTTCCCCCTAAGAATGAAATAAAAGAATTTTTGAGGCAAGCAAAATGGCCTTAGGTTTAATGCTTTTTAAAATGTGATTTTCAGACTGTTTTATTTCCTGGTTTTGTTTTTGTGAATGAAGCTTAACCATTTCCAGTATCCCACCAAGCGCCATGCAAACATTTGAAATTCATTAGATGTCATAAAAATTGTAGGTTGAACAGACATCATCTTCAGTGTAAGGAGAATTTGGGCCCAAGTCCAGTGAGCTCAAAGAAAAGATTTGGGGTCAGTAACATTCAAACTGACTCAAAATAAGTGAGGTTGCTGGTTTCAATCTTGCTAACACAGAATGAAAAATAGGAATCAGGCTTCAAAAATAACCAAGCAATTGAGATGGTTTCCACGTCTTCATTTGGGCTGGTTTTTAATTTTGCTATTCTTAGGCTAGAATAAGGACATTTACTTTCTAACTTTCCTCTGAAGTGAGGTGAGCTGGAAGTTTCTTTCAAAAAGAAAACAGAGAACTAAGCAAAGAACCCCTGAGAGCAGAGCTCGCCCAGTCAGCATGCGAGTCCAGGCTCCACAGAAGCAGTTTCAGGCGCTACAGAAAACCGCAAATCTCATGAGAGATTTGCAATTGCACCGGGAAGAGCGACAAGATTCCTAAATACCCTGGCCACCTGAATTTGGGAAGGTTTTGCCAATTCTCTTCTGTCAGAGCTTCTCTTCCTTCACACTGTCGCCACTGAATAAAGGACCAAATCCTGCCTTCTGCACTGGGTTGCACTTGGGGTTTAACCGTGGACTCCAGAGTGTAGAGGACAGGTCCTTCTGCGCACTGTGAACTCCTGCTGGCTCCTAAGAAAATCTTTTTACCTTCCTCACGGCTTGAGCAGGAGGGGAATGAACTCAGAAGTTTGCAAAATTGAGTTCTTAGACCCTGCCCTCGCATGGGGCTTTCAGGCTGCAAATCCACCAGCTTCCACACTCATTTGTGGGTTTGTATCCTGCAAATCCAGGAGGAACGAGGGGAGCTTGATATTTGCAGGAGTCAGCTGTAACTCTGCAAAGCAGCTGAAGAAAACTAGCTCTACCACAGTAGCTAATGATGAGTCTGTACGACCTTATCGCCTGCCTGGCCCTTATTCTCGGGGTGGCCAGCAACCTGCTCCTGCCTCAGCCAGCAGTGAAAGCCTTTCTTCATTTCACCCTTTCCCTTGACCAGACCAAGCAGAAGAGCCGACAAAGTGCCTCTACCTCCATTATTTCTCTCTCTCTCATTCCTCCCCCATTTTGATTATCTCCCCCGTATTCCCCGGGTAAGCATACCGGAGAACGCACATCAGATATGAAGTTGTATCCCAGACGGACGGAAAAGGACAGACTGAAGAGGAAAAACACAACCTTTTTTTCATTTGCCGTGACTCAACCTAATGTCTCTTACAACTTCTGGGTTAGCCAAGCCAAACATAAAACAAAACAGATCCCTGGTTGGATTTGTGCGGCAGATTTGTCTCTTTCTTCAGAACTCATTAAAAGAACTGCTTTCATCTCATTAGATTGCTAAAACATTTCCAACAGGACTAGATGTGTCATGTCAGAATATGACAGGCAAATTTCTTTTAAGGTTTTAAAACTAGGTTGAAAGAGGAGAAGCTATGCAGTTCCCTGTTGTCACTGAAAGATATTTTTACTTTTATGAGTCCCTAAAACAAGAAACAAATTAAGAACTGTCAAGGAAAAAGAAAAAACCCAAACCCAACATGTATTCCGTCTTGCCTGCTAATATTGTTACTGCTTTTCTCTGAAATCTCTCTCAGTCTAATAACAAGAACCTTAAGTATAAAAGAATGAACTATGGTTGTTAACGTTTTGGCTTATAAGCACAATTAATAATCCAAAAGGAAGGAAGCAAGTGCTGAAAACATGATTACCCTTTGCAACTACAAGCCAAAATGAACAGCCTCACTTTCCTCTGTTCCCAGCTCTTACTCCTGCCTGGTTCAGAGGCAGCGTCCCTGCGCTGTGCCATTGCAGGGCATGGAACATGGCACCCACAGCACCCAGGGATGCCAGAAAGCCTCTGGGAAGGAGGTGGGGAAAACGGCTGCAGCGAGGGAAGAGTCCCGTCCTACAGCAGATTCCTCTGGCATGATCTCTCATGCCCTGGCCGGAGACTCTGCCTTCCCAAAGGCAGGGAATGCACTGCTGAGCTGCCATCCCTACACCCCAGAACCGCCACAGCAGGCGCTTTACTACCAGGTAGAGGTTTTGCTGCCAAAACAGCCCCGCCAGAGTCGCCTCTCGGCTGGGGTCGGAAGAGCAACAGCATCCCAAAAGTAGTGCGCCAAATCCACACCCTGGGCAGGGCGCGCTGGAGCAAGGCTTGGGAGAAGGACACACCTTCCACAGAAAGGCTGCAGCTCTTTTTCCCTGCTCAGTGAAACCCAGTTCAAATATACTGCCCAGGCGCAGCCTGTCGCTGCCCTACGTTGGGCCTGAAGTCACAGAAATCCTGGAAAACAGAGCAGGAGAGGAAGGAAGGAGGACAGCTCCGCCTGACCCGAGGCTCCAGGGGTGTTCGTGCCTCTGGGCTGCCAGCTCACACCGTGACCAAACACTTCCTGGGCCGAGAGGGGCTCCGCGCCCAGTGGCGCAGGGCAGAAGAGCTGCCGCTGAGGAGCGGGACACACCACCAGGTCCCATTTTCCGGTCCCCTCCCTGCGAACACGCCGTGGGGTGAGGTATTCCCGGGGGAAGGGGCCGCAAGTGTGAAATCACTACAGCCGTGAGACGCAGACATGCAGCAAAGAGCACTCAAGTGGGTGTTCACAACACATCTTTTCCTTTTGATGGCTTTTACCATCAAATTGCTGAGATGGGCTGTAAAACCGGTGGGCGGGGACTGCTTCTCACTCTGAAGAAGTTCATTAAATTATAAGTAATTCGGTTGCGCAGGGAGCAAGTAGAGCCTGGGGCTGTTTTGAGGGGCTTTTCGAAAAAGGTCAAAACCACGTTATCAGACGGCTATTGGGACTGATGGCCGTTGGGGAGAAGATAGTAGATATTTAAAGATAAGCATTGTACTCTAGTGTATTTTTCTCCTCATTGCATATTCCCATCCTCCTCATACGTAACGCAAAAACATTTTGCAAAAAATGGCAGAGCAAAGAAGCCTATCAACTGAGGTACTGCCAGCACGGCTGGCAAAGCGAGACACGGCTGTGTTGGAGGACATACAGGGCTGGAAGCTCCAGTATCTTGTGAAAAGGAGCTGGACCCAGCTCTCTGCTCCCAGATCAGCAGAGGACAGAAGCTCCTCTGCTCCCGCAGAGGCAAAATCCAAAACCAAACTCCCAAACCTCGAGATTTTTCCCCGTGTGCAGGTGAAGCCATGCCTTCTCCTGAATGCCACAGCCATGGTTAACCTCTCGTTTGGGAAGGTGAAATATTGCCCCGGCTCACCATCCAGAAGGGCTGCTGCTGAGTAGGTGGCAGGACTTTGGTTTTGAAGCCCCGCCAGCTAACTCAGCCTTTCTGCGTTAGCATGATTAAACCCTGAATTCCCTAGAAGCCTCATGCTGATGGCAGCGGATGGTGTTCCCATCCGAGCAGTCCATCCCTGCTCACCGCTGGACCGTTGCACGCATTTAAGTATTCTGCTGAGCAGTAACAGACGGGAGATACTCTTGGTGTCTTCTTAGGCTGGGGCTTTTGATGAACAAACACATTGACTAGAGTTATTAGTCCCCACAAAAATACCCTAGAACAACAGCAGTCTCACTTCCATGCCACAATCCGGGCATTCCAGAAAAGAAGATCACATACCCCAAATTCTGCATGTGCTCAACATTTATTTCAAGATATGAGGTCTAAAAAATGTTGACATCCATTGCAGTCCTACATCAAAGTGAATTTGCTGAGGTGGGGCAGTGGGAATGAAAGATGAATTTCTCTCATCCAGTATCCTCACCCCCTGGCTTGGATCTTCAAAGGACGCCCCAGATTTGCTTGTTTAAAGCTGGTTTTCAGTTTAAGCCGAGTGAAAATAGAACCTGGTCACAGCCTGGTTCTGAACACTGTGGCACACTCTGGCTTGCATGGCACAAACGCTCCTTTCGGGAGTGCTGCCCTGACCAGCTCGGCCCTGACCCTGCATTTTGAGGCATGGGTGAAAGTATCCAGACTGCAGGACCGGTTGTGGAAAAAAAAACCTAATTAGCCGCGATGCATGTAGTCAAATCTCAAGGGTTAAGGGTGTCAAAATGACCTTGGGTGCCAAGAAAAGTGCCATCCCTAGCCTGTGTTGCCTCTATTTGAGGGGCTAGCCTCCAGTTCCACCTCTCTGCCATCCACCAGTACCTCTTTCTTTCCTGGATAACTCCCCACTCACCGGCATCTCCAAATATTCCACTAAAATGTCCTTAATTAATTTTACAAGCCCTAATCCCCATCCTGGCTACATTCTCAAATTCTTGTCATTTCAACCTGTCACTTCTTCTGCCACCACCTAATATTTCAAGGATTAACTGGACAGCATGTAACCTCTTCTTAGTCCTCTGTAACAATGTCTGCTCTCTGCTCCTTTGTCTTAGCATTTTCTCATCTGTCTACAGATTCCTGTGCTTCTTTCCACAGCGATCTCCAAGTGTGAAGCTGTTCTAGCCATTCACGAGGACGAAATTTATTATCTAGAAGCACACCCATAACACAGTATTAAAAAAATAAAATAGCAGTCTCTTTTATCAAAATCTAATGAACACGCGATTTAATCTTTATTAAGAATTCATTAGGTTCTCAGCAAGCCTGTCTAATGGAGCTTGACCAGGTGAAATGCTAATGCCTACATTATATTTAAATTAATTTTCAGAAACGTTCATTTCCCTGAGCTGTTCCCCGCACATCGCTCTCCCCGGCGCCCGCGGCTGCGCGGCTCTCTCCAGATGCCTGCTGCCGTGCTCATAGCAACACCGCTGTCCCCACCCCAGCCTCCCCACAGTTCACTGGAGTTTCCACACGGAGGGACACCTCCCAGTTGCCGACACTACGAGCCCTTTTGCCATGGCAGCCTTCTCGGCATTTTCAAGCCAGGTACGAAGCTGCAAGCCTAGCGTGCGTTACTTTAAGGCTGTTTCATGGGGAAAATACATATATACGTATATATATAAAAAGAAAATGATATGTATATGTATAACAGCATGTATTTTGGTCCTCAATATCCTGATCTAGTCCAGCAAACAGGTTATTATCTTGATGCAATTTGCTTCAAAAAAAACAAGAGCTCTGCTCCCTGGAAAACAACCGTCAACGTCCACTAATTGTGTAAGCCAGCGTGGTCACCGCCTGCCCTGCCGCCTATGGGCTCGGTGTCTGTGCCCTGCTGCACCGCTATTGTGGCACCTACAGCCTCTCCCTTCCACCGAAACCCATCGCCCGCCATTCCGGCATGCTTCTGCAGAAGCAATTCCTAGAGATTAAATAATTTATTGGTGCTCATCTGCAGTAACGTCTCCCCGCCGATCCACCTTTCGCACACAAACAAGTGCAAACCAAACCCCACCCCGCCCCAGCCCCAAACCAGCCTGTCGGGGTGGAAGAAAGGCCCCTTTCAAAGCGGGAAAGGGGAAGCTCGGAGCCTTCGCAGGGGAGCGGGGAGCGCAAATGTCGGTGGGAAAAGCGTCAGAGACCGCCGTGCGCTGGAGGCGAGCCTCCTCGCAGCCAGACCTCCCGGCCCCCGCAGCGCCTCGGGGAAAGCAGTGCCTCAGGCGGGGATGATGTTTTAAAGCCCCCCGTGAGCCCCCCGAGAGGGCTGGACACAGCGGCCGCTGAGTCGGTACCAGAAATATGCGGGTCGCCCGCTTAAGCCACCCGGGCTGGAGAGAGGAGCTGGGCTGGAGGCCCGGATCTGCCCCCGCGCCGCACACACGCTCACACTCACATTGACGCGCACACACACACACACGCCGGGGGCGACTACGGGGAGCGCAGGGCAACAGATTACCGAGCGGCAATAGCCCCTTTTGGCTATTTCC
>VZSF01003419.1:0-65122 GCA_013398295.1 Chionis minor
GACACCCCTGGGTGGGAGCGGGGCACCCCTGGATGGGTGAGGGACACCCCTGGGTGGGAGCGGGGCACCCCTGGATGGGTGAGGGACACCCCTGGGTGGGAGCGGGGACAGGGTGCAAGACACCTCTGGGTGGGTGCAGGACACCCCTGGGTGGGAGTGGGGACACCTCTGGGTGGGTGCAGGGACAGGGTGTGGGGACACCTCTGGGTGGGAGCGGGGACATCTCTGGGTGGGTGAGGGACACCCCTGGGTGGGAGCAGGGACACCCCTGGGTGGGAGGGGGGACAGGGAGCAGGGACACCTCTGGGTGGGCGCGGGGACAAGGAGCAGGGACACCTCTGGGTGGGAGCAGGGACAGGGAGCAGGGACACCTCTGGGTGGGAGCAGGAAGAGCCCTGTGGGTCTGCGGCCCCGGAGCTGGGCTCGCAGCCCTTCTGCGCTGCTCTTCGGCACCCGCTTCAGACTCTGCTTTACTTCTCTTAATTGCTAAAAACAACGATGACGACAAAAAACCAGCCACGGGAACTCGCCCCTGCAGTTTGCCCACGACCCATCGAGCTGGTCACCGGAGGTGACCCCCACTGCCAGTGTCCTGCGGAGCCCCACAAGGAACAGGTTGAGGAGGATCAGGCCAAGGGGGAAAATGGAGGAGAAACCGGCTCTAAACAACGGGAGCGTGACTAGACTAGCCCGGCTCCGGCGCTCCGCTGAAGGGAGAACAGAAAATAAACTGCAGAAAGAGGGAAAAGTCAATTATGTTTTTCAGCTGGCTGGAGCAACGTCCAGTTTTGTGCCCAGCACCGTGTCTCTGGGTGCTGGGATGGGGGATTTTGGGCAGTTGGCTGAGCATCTGTCATGGAGCCTGGGATCCTCCTTCTGCCGAGAAGAGCCAAGGAGATGGTCCCCTGGGCTGGCCGGGGTGTGGCCGGAGGGACCTGGGGCACATCTGTCCCCTGGGTCTCTTCATTTTTAGAAGACAAGGGCTGGTTTGTCCTCTCATTTAGAAATGCCGTTTCAACACAGCTTCATCTTTTGATATTTGGAGAGTTGGGGTTTAAGGTTTGGGAGGCTTGCTCTAAGGCTTTTTTTTTTTTTTCCCCTCTAATACCGAGTTTTATGTATTTTCCACAGTATGTCAGAAAAATCTGAAGCGCAGACCGCAGCTTGTGCTTCTAGGGGTCGGTGAGGACCAGTGGGAGCAAATGACGTGCTCCCCACACCGCCCTGCTTCCGCCCGGGGACGCCGGCTCTGCCCATGCTTCTGTGCCCTGTGGGGAGGAAATTGGTATAATGATTACACTTGGATTCCTTTATGCTCTGAGCCAGCCATGAGGTATCAAGAGGGAAAAAATGTAGGGTCCTGTCTGTGTTGGAAAGGCCTGGGGGGCTCTGGGTGGGCAGGGGCTCTGCTCGGAGGCGCTGGGTTGGGGTCTGCAGGGTGGGATGGGCTCCCACCGCCCTTAGCGCGGATCCTCCTGATGCCAAAGGAGGGAATTGGCTTTCAGGGCACGAGGTGGGGTGTAAAAAGGGAAAAAATGATGGCCAGCTCTCTGGCCACGTTGCTTAGGAGAGAGCAAGGGGGTGTCACGCTGCAGCAGCACGCTCAGCGCGGGGACACCCCCATCTTCGCCGGGCGGCTCGGCCGCTTCCCAAACCCGCGGCATCATACGCCCAATGGTAAGCAACGGCCTGGGACTAACAATAGGATTCTTCTTTATTTCTTTCTTTTTTTTTTTTTTTTTTAAATTTTTTTTACAAAGACAGATGAGATTAGCCAGCTGAAGTTAACAAACTCTGGAATTCAACAAATCCAGATGAATCACCAGGAACAAACACTGCTCCATGGCTGTCAGCCCTCTGAAGGGCACTCATTGACTCACTTTAAACTTAAAGAGCAACTTTTGACAAACACTCCATCAAAAAACTGGCTAATACTTGCTTCGCCCTTAATCCTCCCTGAGCTGTTTCCCCATCGCTAATCTCTCCCAGAAACCATTATTAAATCTTTCCTGGTTTGCGACGCTAATTCTGAACAAATGCATCAGGAACAAAACATCAGCTGGGCCTGTGTCTTTGCGTTATTTGCGTGCTCCGCAGGAAAATCGTTTCCTTTTTAATGAGACTAAGTAAAGAGAAACAAAAAATAATAAACCAGTCCCATTAATCTGTAATAAATTGAAGCACTGCCGTCCTTCCCGAAGCGTTAGTGGCTGCCAGCTCCTATTGTGCTGGAATGCAAAATCACCCTGCTCATTATTATTTAGAACATCTCGGCGACGCTCCCGTAATGCCGGCGCTACCTGGGTTTGCCGGCACAGCCACCGGCCCAGCGCCGCTTCCCCGCTCAGCCGTGGCTTGCGGAGCCCCGTGGGAGCAGGAGGATCCCGCCGGAGCGCGTCTCCATCCCACACGCATCCCTCGGCGTCTCACCGTGTTCTGGTTTCTTGGCTCATTGCTCTGGCTGGGACCGTGTGCGCCGCCGGAAGGTAAGCACCGCTTCCCACCCGGAGTCTCTGCAGGGCTCATCCAAGCAGACTGGAAGGGGTGGACGTGTTCCTAAAATTAACCTCCAAAAACGGCTTTGATAGGACACTGACAGCTCAAGCAGAATCAAATTATCGTTTGGAATTGCTATGAGATAATTGGCCTCATTTGCTATTTTAAGATGAAAAAAAAAAAAAAGGCTCCCTCTTCCAGACAACTGCAATGGAGAAATACTCAGGCATAGATGATGTCCCAAAACATATCATTAAAGCTTTAAATAAATGTATGATGACATCTTGTGTTAAAAAAGACTTCCTTTGTATTTCAGATAGGAACCAGCCAGGTCATTTTCAAAGTCATTTTTTAATAAAAGAAAGATACTCCTCTTGTTTTTCCAGACACGCAACTTAACATATTTGGAGATGTAAGTATGTAATTTGAATTCTTTCACACATTATTGATTTAAAAATCATCTTCCTTAGAAACGCCTCTTACTTGCCAAAAGGTAAATGCCTTTGTCTGCTGCTTTTTTGTCTTTTTTGCTCTGCTTGAAATGCTGCAGAACTGACCCAGTCCCGCCCTGCAGATTATAATGTTTGTAAAAGGGAGAAAGGGATGAGAACTATCCCTTTCTCTCTCTCATTAATTACAGGGATTTAACGCTAAGGCAGCTACACAACATTATAGAGATAATAAAAATATGAATTGGAGGAGCCAAGTCCTGCATTTGCTGCTTCCCTGTCACGATGTGTCTAAGCACATTGCGACGCAGGCATGCCAGAAGCATGTCCCATGGCTCTGGTCCCATTCCTGGTCCGGCTGGTCCGGTCGTGACTCAGAGCAACAGGTTCAGCTTCTCCCTCTTTAGGCGCCGGAGCTCCTCTGTGCTGGCAGCAGCCCTGGTTTTTGGGGACAGGAATGTGATGGGGAACGAGGAGACCACCGCATGGTGGGGAAAAGGGTCACGTGGAGCTGCTGAAAAAAGGTGATTTCCAGTTGGTATCCCTGGTGTGGAGGGAGAAAACTCCTCAAGGAGCAAGGGAGCCTGGGGACGTACTAGCATGGGAGTGGAAATAGAGGCAAAGCCACAGCTTGGAGCCTCCCGGGGAAAAGCCAGGCTGATCCTCAGCTCTTCTGGAACGCGAGGGCTTTGCTGTTTCCCTGACTCCGTCATGCAGATGGTTTTGGCTGCCCCCCTGGCTCCGTGGCCGGGGTTCACTGGGCTGTCCCTGCATATCCAGCTGCTCCCTCCTGTCCTCAGCAGGGCTTCGGCTGCGAGTCCCAGCTGGAGCCTGACGGGAGCCCCTCCGGAGCCCTTTCCACCCGTAACGTGATTCGGGAGTTGGAGCCACTGGCTCGGGTTCTCGCCCAGTGTCAGATGTTTGGTGGTTACATCTGACCTGTTTTTTTGGCAAAAAAGGGCCCAGGATAGAGCACCGGTGTGCCAGCCGCTGCGCTCAGGGTGCAGGAGGTGCCCGAGACCCTTGTGGGGTTTCATCCCACCTTTCCCCTTTGCTTTTGGGGCTGGGCACCCACTCCCAGTGCCGGCAGGGGCTGCGGGCAGGGGTGGTGATCCCCAAAGGGCATCTCCCAGCCTGGGGACAGCTGCGTGTCCTTGCAGGGGTGGTGACACCTCTCGCAGGGTCTTTGGCGGGGTCCTCTCTGCCCGAACCCCCCAGGGCTGGGGGTTTCTCAGCAGCAGGGTTGTGTGAAATCCCACCCCGAGTCTCCGCCGTGCTGGTTTGGTGGGGGAAGTGCTTGCTGTTGCTCTGGGCTGTCTCACGCTCTGCCTCAGCTTGTAATTAAAAATGAAATATTTGGGCTAAGTGCTTAAATAAAGAGCACATTTTTGTTAGTTAACAATATAGAGAAAAGCCCTGGAGACCCTGATAGGGCAATTAGTGCCTCTCCACTTGCACTGGAGATGAATCTTTTGAGAGGGGAAGCCTGTTCACTCCAGAGGATTTTTTTGGTACAAAAATGCAATTATAGAGTGTAAAAGGAAGCCTGTAGAAACATGCAAAGTGGGAATGAGTTCTGAAGCCACCTTTGCTGCAGGGCAGGGAAGGCAGAAGGTGAGAGGTGCCCCAGGCACGACACCCCCCTGACGCTTCCCCGTCCAACCTGATGATTTTCCTCCTCCCATCCACCTCTCCTGGCTGCTCTTCCAGGCTCGTCCCCTTGGCCTCAGCGAGCTCCCAGCTGCTCTGGGCTCGGGAGGCCGGGCGGTTCCCATCCTCCTTGGCAATTAGCTTTTGCGCTGCTAAGCACAAACAAGATGAAACCACCTTCACAGTCCAAGAGAGCGGCTGTCGTGCGCCGGGGATGTTTCTGGGATGTCTCCTCCGGCGCAGCTTTGCTTTTCCCCCCCAAACCTCTCTCCCACAAAGCTGGGGTGCGTGTTTGGAGCAGAGGCTTGGGTGGCTGCCACAGGTTCCCATGCTCAGCCCTGACATTGGACCATCCCATCCCAGGAGGGACAATACGGATGGTGATGTGACCAAGTCATGACACCCACATCCAGTCCACGAGGCCCGAGAAGGTTCCGTCTGTTCTCCCTGTGCTGCACAGGTACCTTCTCCCGTCCAAAGTCCAGCTGGTGGACACCAACCCGTGGAGCCTAAAGAAGTTCTGTAGCAGAGCTCGTGGGGAAGGGTGGTGGTGATCTGCCCACGAGCCGGGCTGTCTGTTCTCGCCGCTGCCTGTACGTCCCGTGCGGAGCGGGTGACGTGGGGATGTTTGTCTTGGATGTGCCGAGATGGAAGGGAAAATGGCACTGACCTCTTAAGCAACACTGGGGTTTTTGGCCGTCCGGCCAGCGGCTCAGCTTGCGTCGAGTGTACGAGATCTGATTTCCAAGATAATGAAAACAAAACAATCCCCTCCAACGGCCGGACTCGCTGGCTGGCGTCGCCTTTGCCAAGGAGGAAGGGAACAGCGTGTCTGTGTCGCTAAAGGTTAAATAACAGCACATCACATTTCTTGTCTGCAAGTGGTGCCGGGCTGTGTGCGCGCGGTCTTTAATCAGTATTTAGTTTGTTGAATTACTTTTATTGGTAGTTAACTGTGTAATGGTCTCAGCGGAACATCTGGTCCGTGATTTGAAAAGAATATTCCTCAACCCTTGCTGAGTGCAATTATTTTTGGATACAAGTGGAGGCTTTAGAGCCATTAAGAAGATAAAATGCAGATTGTTTGGAGAGGTTTGTTTTTTTTTTTAAATTTTAATGGCTTTCAAAGAGAGGAACTTTTATTATTTTTTTCTATTGTTAGCAGACAGTGCGGTGGAAACCGAGCAGAAGGGCTGGGAAGAGGCACAGATGTTCCCTTTGCTGTTGGCTGGGCCAGACACCCAAACCCAGGGCAGAGGGTTTGAACCTCCCTCCGAAGCTGCTGCAACATTTTTCAAATCCTGCAATAGCTCATCTTCCCACCAGCTTCTCTGTAAAACCACTGAGGGTTGGTGTGGGACCCCCTATGTAATGATTTAAAAGTATGTCAGTGGATGGGACAAGGATTGTTTAGAAAATGGAGAAAATGAAGGTCTTTGTGCTTTCTTCCACTGATGGGAACGCCACGGATGGATCCCAAACCTCCAGCTCCCAGCCCTGTACCAGTTCATCCAGACCACAAAAGAAAATAGCCAGTCTCCATTTTTCGGGCACAGTAGGCTGTGGTAGCAACTGGGACACCTTTATCCTCAAGAGTATATATTCTCAAAAAAAAAAAAACAAACCAAAAAAGAGAAGTATCAATTTATCAGTAGATAATAAGTTATCTCATGAGTTAAATGTAGTTAATGCATTATGCCCCTCCACAGAGAAGGCTGGCTGACTCCTCTTTGTCTGCAGGAACAGTGCCTTAAATTATTTAGAGGAAACTATACAATCTTGGCTGCTGTTTGCTATTATTATTGCACATCTTGCCCCAGTGAAAACCGCAGGCAGACAGGCTGTAAAATTATGGCTGTTTTTTAGTAGGAAGATAAAGTGAAGCTGTTAAACCAGGTAAGGATGGATGCTTTTAGTTTATCCTGGGGACATATTGTTATAGGTGAGATCGTGGATTTGAGAAGGATTCTGGGTGGCATTGGAAGCGCCAAGGGATCAGTCATGGAATGAAGGAGAAATCTTGGCTTTGCGCGCGTTCAGGTGAAAAGGGCACGGCAGAGGGAGGTGGAGGAAAATGGTGGAGGAGATGGTGGGTCCTCAACCCTTCCCTAAAAGCTTAAGAAGAAAAAGGGTGAAAACCAGCCACGGCCTCAGGGTTGTGTGGGCACTTTGCTTGTGGCTCATTGGTGGAGGCATCTCTGCCAAGGCAACGGCTGTGTCGCAGCGGGGCGGGAGTAAGGGCAGGGGGTCCCAGCGCCCTGGACCTCCAGAATGCTTCAGACCCCGGCTGTGGTTGCGTGCAGAGGCAGGCTGGGCAGCGGAGCTGGGGCCCCAAACTTCAGACTGAAGTCAACCATGGCCTCCCTGGGGCTTAGTCACAAGTTTCAAAAGGAAAACCTGTGCCAAATTAATAATACTATTAAATATGTTAATATTAATAAATATATTAATATTAACAGCAAAATTAATTATTAATAGTCTTAATATTATCAATATTATAATCATAATCATCATTTCATTCCAGCACTTCTGTATACATTCATTTTTTGGAAATACCCTGATGTTTCAAAACTGCAAGGGAAAGAAAAGGAAAGGGAGCAAACTTCTCAATCACAAGGTGTTTTTCAGTATTATTTGTTATACTGAGGGGATGGAAGGAAGCCCTTTCAGCTGCAATCTGCAATTAAAACTGATCATTAAAAAGCACCAGTAAATTGGGATGGTCAAAAGCGAAGTGTGGCAGCAATCTGTTGCGTCCCACTAGGTAAGGATGCTGTAGGTGTGAGTATAAGCGCAATTTCAACTGGTGGGGAAGATCCTTCCCAGGAAGCCTTTGTGGCATCGTATCCATGCTCAGCTCTTCCTGAGCTTTTTTTTTTTTCCTTTTTTTTGGGAGGATGTGTGTGTTTATATTTGTTTTTCCCCGTCCTGAATGTATTAATCTCTGCCGCTCACTGGGGTCATGTTAACCTTGGCTCGGCGGCTGGCCACCAGGAACGGGCAGTTGGCAATAACTCTTCTGGGGGAGCTGTCTTTGTAGACACAGTATTTGGTAATAAAAGTAACTGCTTTGGAGCAGAGCGCTTGTGTAGGGAGCTGTGCCAGAAGAATTTATTAAATAGCTTATTCTGCAATACATGCCGCATAAATTAAAAAAAAAAAAAAAAATCAGAACAAATGGAGGAGCTGGGAAGGACCTCAAGAGGACAACTGCTCCATTCCTAACGGTGCCAGCATAGACGTGTCTGCTGGGTCTGGGCGATGGACGGCCAGATTGATTGCCTGCCGGCTCCTCCGGCTTTCTTGCCATCAAAACAGCTTGAACTATTTGGGCATTAACTGCTTGTCAGCTTTGCTTCCTGTTCTCTCACTTTGTTGGAAGTCAACAGGAACGTTGAGATTTTTTTCTTTTCTTTTTTTTTTTTTTTTTACCAGTGGGATGTAAAATAAGGAGAATTGGTTAATCTCCTGCACTAACAGAAAATGAGTGCCCTGCCAAAGAGGCGCTGAGCCTGCCGGCGTTTGCCCGGGAGGAGACTGCATCTGTCTTCAGCACAACCGTGTGTTCAGATCAAATTAAGATGCAATTATGGCACTGGGACTTCTTGTAGGTTCAAATGTCTCTGTATAAAGTGCCTCCAGGATTTTAAACGTGGGTTCTTGAGCCAGAACGGTGGTCTCTGACTTCATCTTCCCTCCAGCACAGCTTTAGGGGTCGGTTACTGCGGAGGGGTTGGTTCATCCCGATGCAGATGCAGAAAACTCACTGTCTTGCTGGAGAGCCAGCAACAAGGTATTTTTTGAAGCGAGAAAACAATCAGGAGAGTTTTAATGAAGCTCAGAAGGAGGAGTCTCTTATCAGCAGACAACTCAGCTGTTATTCAACTCAGTCTTTCCTTGACTTCCTCATTAACCCTTAGTCCCCGCCATCGGCTGAGCACCAGGGCAGGGAAAACCGTGTAGAGCAGAAAGGGAGTTGCTGTTGGAAGGGAAAAGGTTGATCTGGGGGACAGGGTGAAGACAGAATTACTGGGACTGCTTGCAACTGCGCTGACTTTTCAGGCACATCGTCGGATTAGCAGGTTTTCCTGACAGCCCCTGCGGAAAGCACTCGGACGAAGCTGTTGACTGAAGCGGGTTGAAGGGCACGGAAAAGGGCCAGGACGGGTGTCGGGGGCAGCTTGTGAAGGGGGGACATGGGGACAAGCTGGTAACTTCAGCCAGGTGAGCTGCCGTCGCCACACCTGGTCTGGAGTTTCTGGTGGTTAGTCCTTCATTCCTACACCTTATATTTTGCTGGGATTTAGGGCAATATTAATCACTTTCAGCTCTGCCTGTTTCTGCTTCTGTTTCTTCACCGCGTCCCAGCAGTGAGAGGTCTTGGGTGCTGCCATGAAAGCCTGGACAACTGGGACACAGCCAGGGTATCTGAACAGGGCCTGAGAAGGTCACTTTTCTCCATTCCTAGCACCTCCAAGAGTGGAAAACACCTTTGACTTTGTGTTTCTCCGTATTTCAAGCCTCTGCGGTCTGTGGGAAAGGGCACAGGTAGGGTTCTCCACCCAAGCGCAGTGGGCTCGATGGGGAGAGCCTTGGAGAGAGATGATGCCAATTTTAGTACAAGTTCCTGCAACAGCAATAGATCTTCCTGAGCACGCGCTTAAATCTTAGTAAATTATATCTCAGGCTAAACTATTTATTAAAGTGCCACAGGGGAATTTCAGGCTAGCTATGTACATCATCATGGGAGACAGGCTGAAAATTACAGTAATTTGGAAAGAACATGGATTTGAATCTTAGGGCCCGTGGTGAAAGTCAGTGCACAATGAATTATGCCACTTAAGAATTCATGTTCACACATGGATTCAGCTGGAGCCAAAGTATTTCTCTAGCATCACATCTCTCCCGTGAGCTACCCGGCGCAACGCAAGAGCTCTTGGGGGGGGGGTTGTGCTTGTTCTTGTGTTTTTCATTTCTGCCTTGGTTGCTCAGCCGGAGGCAAATGCCCGTGTGATGGACTTGTTCGTCTGCTGCGTGCAGTAACCGCAGAAAGGGGATATTTCTTCCTGCCCGTGGTAGTTGGTCTTCTGTGACGGTGGGAAGCAAAAGGCTGTGGAGCCCTTATTGTTTGTGTCTTGGCCGGTGGAACTGCAGAGCCACGCTGATGTGGAGGGATGTCTAATCTCTATATAAAAACTGGTCAGGAAAACTGTGTAATTGGCAGTGAGAGAAGCCCCAGCTGTTCCTGCCAACTGCTTAAATTGTGTCTTTGCTTGCTGCTGCTCCAGACGCTCCTCTGGGTCTGTCTGTCACCCTAGAGCGATCTCTGAAGGCCAGAGGGCGACGGGCAGAGCATCACTGCTGGGAGAAGGACAGTTTGGGCTCAGAGGGGTGAGGGACCTCCCCTCTACATGGGTGCTGGTCTCACAACAAGGTTACCTCCCCGTGCTCTCTCCTGTGCTCAGATTTGCTCAAGAAAGTGGGATCCTTTGGCTTCTCTTTCCCTTACACCATCTCCCTGCTCGCATAAGAGGTGGTTTAGGTCACAAATGAAAATGGCCTTCAAATTTGGATGCTTGGTCGGTGGAGCCGGCTGGAGTTTAGCATGGTTTCTGTAGCACACGGTGGGGTGGTGTTCAGCAAAACCTCATCAGCTCAACGTGTGATCCTCCTGGCCTGAGCGTGAGAGTGTGTCTTTACTGCACCTCTTATTGCACTCCTCCAGCGTGCAGAGCTGAGCTGATTTTGTGTCTCTCAGCGCCAGCAGCTTCAGCCCTGGAGGGAGATTTAGCAAGATATAAAGAAGCCTGCCACACTCAGGATGATTTTTCTCCTCTCCCCAGTCTTGCATTTAATTTCAAATAGGTAATTATTAATGCCAGGGTCTCTTCAGTCTATGAACAAATGAGACACGGGTAAAGAAGGAGCTATGAGATCACTGAAGGAGCATTTTGTCCATCTTTGCTGCTAATGTGCACACAGAGGCATTTGCAAGCACTAAGAATTTTAGAGAAAGATTTGAACTGTATGCAATTTAATAAACATCCATTATAACCAACGCCATCATGTGGATTTAACAGTGGAAAATCTTGAATTCGGCCTTATCCTTTCTGTTCTGCAAAGGGGCGTTCAGTTATTGTGTTTAAGTCATGTGCTGGGGATGCCATCCTGCGTGGGATGTTTTAGGAGGTTACTGTTGATGTGATTTTTTGGGGGGCGGGAATTACATGTAGGAGGCCTGTGTTGTCTGTGCAGCAGCTTTGGCTTTGCTGGACTTGCTCTCTGAGGACGTGGAAAGGTTTCTTTTTGGGTAGACTTGGAGGTCGATCTGTACGTGCCTCGTGGGAACTGCAGCTCGGGGCCTCCTGCCCTACAGGTGGGTCTCAGCCCAGTGAAGGTACCAGCTGGCTGTGAGCATTTTAAAGAGCTGAGCTTGGCTGCAGACCTAACCTGGCTTGTTTTGTCAAAAATAAGTTCTAGAGGAAACCGGCTGATGTGCAAAGTTGTGATGAATAGCTGGAAGTAATAACCTTTCCTAGCAGAGCTGGGAGGTACAAGAGGTCTTCATTCTCCTCCTCCACCCTGGCACCACGTTGCATTGGTTGGATGGGGCCTCTCGTGGTTTCCAAATTAAAATAGTCAGTGCTTTTTCACTGCACAAAACATGAAAATTTCATCCATGCACCCAAAGTGAGATCAAAATAGCAATTTTTCCCCTTGGCCGTGGTGTGGGTGCCCTGTTGGCTCTGACTCTGACACTCTGAAAGCTGTTAAAAACATCTGTGAACCAAATGGCTCAAAGAACAGCAAGAGAAAAGACTCAGTTTTTGTTGTGGTTAAAATCTTTTTTTGCCTTGTCCAAGTTACCCACCTTTCCTCCCAGCCCTCAGCGCGCACCGGAGCTGATGGGTGGTTTTGGGGACGTGCAGCCGGTAGCTTGGCCAAGAAAGCCCGTGCGCGACTTCGCACTGTTTGTTGCATGGAGTCTCCGCAGGAAAAATATTAAGGGTCTGTTGATAGAAAAAGGATGAAAACCACTGAATATTTCCACAGCACTCAATTGTTGTCCATCTTCCCCACCATTTTGTTTCAATGCAATGAGCAAATTGCTGTGCCGTGATTGCAGCTATTGCAACACCATAGTTATTCATGACATACAGATTACAGGGCAGTAGTTGGCGCTGAGGTTGCTGTCATTTTATGGGATCCCTAAGTACGAACATCTCATAAGCACTGGGGGTTTTTGCTCATGTGGCAATGTTTAACTCTGGCTGGAGACACAGTTAAGTAGGGAGCTTTCAAAATGCATCCCAACTGCCAAGGGAGTCACAAGTGCAAAATCGCCTTGAAAATAAGGTGACAACTGGATCTTTCTTTGTCTGGACAGAGCTTCTCCCATTTTATTCTGGATATTATTCTGAGAGCTGGCACAGGCTCCGAGGGGCATTAGCAATGCAAAAATAGCGCTGGATTTGGCCACATCTATGTTGTTGGTGAGGAGCCTGTCGGTATTTGGGTGACGGAGGAGGTGAAGGGCTGAAGATGGCTGGAGAGGGAGGATGGGGAATTAATTCATTTTTGCTCACCAGGGGATCTCACATCAGCAGGTTATCTTTTCTTATTAAAGACAGAAAAGCTGCAGTGCGGAAAGACACATTAAAAATATAACTCTGTATGCTTATCCAAGGGGAATTGGGGCCTGAGACTTGGCATGGCTGGCCAGGAGATGGCCACTCTGGCTGGTTGGGAGGCTGAGTTGTGAAGAGTCCGTGGTACAAACCATTTCCTCCCTCAGCACCTGGGAGGTCACGGGTAAGCCCTGGGGTAGGGTTGGCTCCTCGTGAGGGACAAGGACCCACAGTAAGCACATGGGCCACCCCTGGGAGAGGTGGTCATCACACATTTCTCTACCAGCATCATTTTAGCACCCCAAGCACATGTGAGTGTGTATGGATTCTGCCTAGGGGAGCACTGCCGGAGTGGATTTCTAATTATAGCTAATTGCAGGGTTGATACTCTCTGGATTTGGTCTGATACAAGTCAAATGATTTCCTGTTGTTTGTTGTTCAGCGTTTTACAGACACATACCCTGAGGCACCAAGATGGACGTGTTTTCTGAAGGCATCCAGCTGGGCAAACACACGCTCTTCCCTGTCCTTCCCATGCACGGACCTCGGGGGTCAAAACACCCCACCACGACCTCACTCTGTGGTCTCGGGTGATGTTAACGATGTATTTCATTAAATAGTGCAGAGGTCCCTAAACCAGGTGAAATGGTTGGGTTTTGGTTAAGCTGAGGGCTCCTGGGAGGAGCAGAGTGGCTTGGCCGTGTGGAGTGCTGGGCTTCTGTGGTTGGAATTTTTGGGTCCCCAAAGGCACAGCACCTTTCCCTGCACAGCCTTGTGGCCGGTGCTGCTGACAGCACTTTGCATCAAGCACTTAGGAAAGCTCTGTCACAGAATCATTTTCTGAAAAAGGGCAGCCAAAATATCTTAAAGGTGTTCCCTGCGATGGGGCTCGGAGCGTGAATTGGTTAAGTATTTACACAATGTTTTTAAAGTCAAATATTTTGTATGATCTAAATTTTATCCGAAGTCATTAAAGTTGAACTTTAAAGCCCATTTTAAATGTCCCCTAATGGGGACATTAAAACTGTACTTCACGTAGCTAATATCGTCGTAACACTGTGCTGTCAAAGACCCCAAGTGCTAGAAGGGGAACTCGTTAGCCCAGGCACTGGGTACACAAAGAGACAGGCAGATCTCAAACAGAGAGAGGATCAAAGTCAAACAAAGGTTTAGGAAGAAAAACAGCAGCCTCTTGAAAGGAAAAGGAACAAGGTGAGTTTGACTCCAAATGTAATTTTTTTTTTTAAACTTTGGCTTGCACACGAGCCAAGACCCCGAATGACGGTTTCATAGCCTTTTAGATGTTTCAAACAAGCAGTATTAATCTCTAGGAGAACACGTCCCCCTCTCTCCCAGGCACCCTCTGCAAACTGAAGTGGCAGTTCTGAAAACCTGGAACTGATGCCAAGCATTTTAATCTTACCAAAAGTAAACAACGAGCGCAAATTTACATAAAAAATGACTTTTAAAATTATTTCAATGTTAACATTGTAAGTGACACTGTAAGTACGTTAAGTGACTTCGGGTCTGCTCAATGCTTTTTAAATGGATGCTGCTGCTACCGCGGAGGCTGCTCATGTTTCTTTTCAGATGTTTGTAGGAAATTACATGGGGAAGAAGCTCTGCTTTAAGGAAAAGCCCAAAGGAAAGCAGAATGAAGAGGAGGAGCAGATTCTCTAGGCACCACTGAGTCTGGAGGTCTTCTGGAAGTCTTCCTGGCAGGATGCGTTTCAGCAGGGCGGAGGGTTGGGAGCCCAGGAAGGTGCTCGCTGTGATCGCTGGAGCCTCCAGAGGTGAGCACGTGGTCCCCCATGGGCGGCATTTGCTGGCACTGGTGGTCCCCAAAGTTTGCTTTTCTTCATGCTATTTCTTCCTCGGCTCATTTTCCACATGTTGTCTGAGAAAGCTCTGGGAAGGCAAATGGGAGTAAAAATTGTTTGTGAGGGCAGGGAATGAATTAAAGAGCAGCTTTTGTGGGAGAAAGGCCCTGGCAGCGGGAACGGCTGGAGCTGGGCTGGCCCTTGCCTGTGGGCAAAGGCTGGTGTGTCACGCATTGCAAATAGCTCTAAATTATCAAACCTCCAACCCTGCTCAGTTATTGGATGAAATGTTTCGGCTGGCGGTGGAGAGCAGCTCATACGAGATGTTTTAATGGCTGCTTCTGATCTTAAAACCAATGAGTCCCTGAATTGCTATCCAAACCCAGAAAAACATCCTTGTAGCTACGCTGGCGTTTACCGCATAAAGATGTACTGAAGTATATCTAAGCACAGAGCCTGCATTATCAGACCTTTGGAGATTACTTTTATCATCTTTCCTCTATTAAATATAGCTCAGCTCTGCTGCCTTGCACATGAATAAAATTTGCTGGCTATTACTTCTAGGAATCATCCGTTAAGTATTTTTAAAATGTGTTTGCGCTAGATGGGACGGCTGTTGTGTAATCCCCAGCGTTCCCTGTGCACGATGGCTGTTTTTTGGCTCATTTGTGTAGCAAGTAACCTTCACTGCTTCACCACTTTGTATGGTGAAGTGAAGTTCAGATTTAACAAACCTGAACACGTGGTGGATTCTCTTATCTTGAGCTGTGGGGTTTTGCCCTTGGCTGGAGCACGGAGTGGACAAGGTCAGAGAGAGGGAGATGGTCTCACCTGGTGGTTTCTCTGGCTGGAGGTGCTGCCTGATGGCTGTGCAGGGTCGTTTTGCACAGTTCCCTCTCAAGAACTGTGACTGGGTGATGCTGGTGGGGATGGGGGATCAGCACGGGGCAGCTGGATTTTGGCAGAGGAAGGGCAGGGTGGGGGGATCCCAGCTCAGCATCCTGCTGGAGGAAGGATGCTCTGCTCATCTCCTGCTGAGGAGAAACCCCCAAGGGAGGAGGAATCGCACATATCCAGTGCTAAATGGCATATGACTCAAGCAAAAAATATAAAAATCACACCTCTTTATTACATAGATCTATCTTGCGGTGTCGGGGCCTGACAACCACCACCAGATGCTCATCTTCTCAGTCGCTTTATTGGATTCTGGGACATCCTCGTAATTGCCATAAGTGGGAGATGATTCCCCAGCATCTGGCATGTGTTAATACTGATTCAGAGAGCTTATCAATCCACTTAAGGAAGGAGCATACGTGCTCCCTGTGCAGTCAGAGGCAGACTGGCAAATTCTAAAAGATCAGCATTTGATCCTATTTTTTCCCTTTTGACTCGCTGCTGAATGCCCCAGTCCTTCTCGCTGCTCCCTGCTGCAGCTGGAACAGCTAAAGGTGGGGAGGCAATGCCCAAATGTCACCTCCATTTCTGGTGGAGGGTGGGAAAGTGCTGCCCCGTTTCCACCAGCTTTGCCCAAGGTTTGTATTTCAGGAGCTGCGGAAACACTGTCTAAGCACATCTCGCCTCTCGGCACGTGAAAAGTCCAGTTAAGGCCTGACGGAAATCTTCCCATAAATGAAAACTACTTCTGTTTTAATTTTTGATCTAGGTTCAAAACCTCTCCTGCGAAGCTGGCTGCAGATATGGATGAGCCCAGCTGCTTGGACGCTTTTCAGCTGGGGGGGGAGCGTGCGTGGAGCTCTGCAGAGGCCGTGGAGTCCCAGGCAGGTAGGTTTGGGGCTCGGCTCCGGGAGAGGAAAAGGCAGGGATAAAACCAGCTGAAAGCAGACATTTCAAGAACTGCTTCAAAGGTGCTGTTTTCATTCCTGGTAGGAATGAAAACATAGGGTTTAGGCAGTTTTTAAGATTTTTCTTCCCCGCTTCCTTCCTCTGAGGAGCCTGGCGGCGTTTGGTCAAACGAGAGTTCGCGCTGGCGTGGGTGCAGCGAGGCGGGCAGCCTCCCGTCTTCCCGGCAGAGCTGGGGAAGGGGAGGTTTTCGAGGGAGACAGTGGTGCAAAAGGGTCTGTTTGAACGAGGGAATTGGCTGTTTCCCTGCGTGGCTCCTGGGGGAGGAATTCTGCTGGGTTTTGAATAGCAGGCGAGGGCAGGGAAAAGGCATTCTGCAGGCTTGCGGGGCTCCAGCGCTGTCTAGACGTCGTAGCGCAGTGGTGCACGCTGCCCTGCCTTGAGCTCCTGCCACGGCGTCTCTCAGCACCTCCTAAAAATGGAAGCTGAGAAGCCTTCCCTCTGCCAAAGCCTGTCATGCTAAGGGGACCCTCATTCCCGTCGAATTTGGCGATTTGTCCTACTAAACCGGTCAACTTGCAGCAGGTGGTAGCAAAGCTCATTTCCTAAACCCACATCCCTCTGGAAACAACAAGCCACACCTGACTTCCCCGTCTGGGGAGACCACATCTCCCTCCAGGCCAAGGGAGGCTCCTGGGTGTGGGGGCGGATGCTCCGGCGCAGGGAACCACCCCGCAGCAGTGGTCCTTGGAGCAGCACATCGCTCTCGAGACAAATTGCTGTCACGTCACCTCAGACAAGTGACATTTGCCACTCGAAGCTTGTCGCGTTGAACCTGGCACTGTCTACGTGAGGTTGCGGCCACCAAAAACAATCTCTTCTTTAGATGTTTTTGTCCTGTCTGGCTCCGCGGGTCTGTTGGCAGAGCTCGGCTGTGCAGAGTTGGTTTGGGTCACCCCCCGCCCCGGCATTAGGAAGCATTTCCTTCTCCACCCTCCTTTCTCCTCTTTCTGGGATCAAATTCCTTGCGGCTAAGCATACTCCCGTCTCTCTGCATTTCTCACTGAAATACGAAGCAGGGCTTGGTCACTAAACTCAGCCCAAGTAATGAGCATCTGCCAGGAGACAGAGGTTTTCCCTAAGCCCGTGGTTTGAATAACTCCTCCTGTAAAGCCTTCCTCCTCTCCCAGGCACACGCTGCCCGTGAGGAGTGGGAAGGACATCTTTGACCGCTGGATGCTGCCCCCTGCCAAGCCCACGGCAGCGTCTGGCCGTCGGCACAGAGCGTCCTCGCTGCCTTCGCTCCAGCGCCAAGTCAAATCCTCCTCATTCCGCTCTCGCCGGAGTTTTGGTACGACCTTTCCCATGGCGTGTGGAGTGGAGAAATGTCCTCCCTGCTTTTTCCCCCAGAGGAGGCAATGAAGGGATGGTGCTGAAGGAAGCGTGGGGTCGAAAATGAACCAGCATCTTCCAAATGCCAACATCTTCCACCCGTGACCCACAGACACCAGTGCCTGGCACAGCTCTTCACTAAACTCACCTGACAGGCTGCCTTACTGCGAGCCCAGAGAAGCATCACCACTCCTGTTAGCAGGAAATTAGTTAGCGTTAGTTTAAAAGAGCCTGAAATCTCCTGGAGTGCTTTGTGGTTCGTGTGGTGGCTGTTTTGGGTGCCTGGGAAGACACTCCTTGGAAAGCAGCAATTTCCAGAGGTCAAGTCCCAAGCAATGCAGGTCAGATCTCTGCTTCTCTGGGTGAAAATGGAGGCAGTGGAGAGCTTTTGTCATTTGGGTGCACGCTCCTGCACCCCACCAAAGGACAGTACGTTCCTGTGCAAAACTCTTGGCTGTCAGTGAACAGGCAGAATTGAGGTCAGTGAAACCCTGCCTAGATCCCAGTAGGAGGTTCATCCCTGATGTGAGTCTGAACTTTGGATTAACAAGCTTTTCAGACCTGCTGAAGCTTCTGGTTTGCGAAATCTTCGCCTCTTGGACTGACACATCATATGCGGGTTCCTCGTCGGGGACCGACGTGTCAGGACCTGTAAAGAAATCCTGTTGCCCATAGGAATGGGCTTGTCCGACTTGTTGTGGTGTTAGGTCTGTCTGTCCCAGGAAGGACGGAGGAGGTGCCCGGGCTGAACTGAAAGATGGCCGGTTGGGGCCTTGCATCTCAGATGAGCAGTCACTTCTTAATTTACATGCAGGGAAATGGGCACAGGGAGCTTCTGTGCTAAACCCTGTAACAAACGCTGAGAAAACCTGCAAAGTCCGGCTCCCATTTCCTGCTCTAAATCCCGCACAACAGACCTTGATATGCAGGGCCGGGAGCCAAGTGCTCTCAAGTCAATGGAAAGATTCCCCTTGACTTTAATGGTCTTTGCATGAGTGCCTAATTCCTTCCTGTTCACAGGCTCTCTTGGACTTGGTTATGGAAACAACTGCAGATATAAAGTGCTGCAGTGAACTGTAAACCCTTCAAAGCGGTGCGACGGCAGATTTTGCTGTCCTCCCAGACAGCTGGAATGGGTTTTGTTTGACAAAAAGCCTGATATATGTTCTTCCAGCCAGGGCCGTGGCTACAGTGTGAATGAGTGTTTTAACAAATATATTCATGCAGACGGGGTTTGTGGTCAGCCCTCTGGGTTTGGAGCCAAGCTCTTCCCAGCAGGACGGGAAGTGCAGGGAGCCTGTGTCCGTGCTAGGCGAAGCTGAACCTCCGCGTCTCTCAGAGCTGCCGTCTTGGGTCTTGCAGCTTCTAGGGACCAGTTCAATTCCCTGCCTGGAAAGACCATGTCACTGGTAGGGACTGAATGTTGCACAATTTTCTCAGCTCTTGGGAAATGTAAGGTTTTTGCTCTACCACCGCTGGCCACTGTCCCACCTTGGGCAGGGCTGGCATCTAAATCTGCCGAGAGAAGGATGTGAGACCTTGGCTCAGCGGTGCACTGGCTGAACCATGAAGATGTTGTGAAGGTCCAGTGCCACCGCCGCGCTGGGACCAGCCATCAGCCCACCCCACGTGGTGGAAGGAGCCAAAGGCACTGCCTCGGCCGCCTCTGTGGCTCGCTCCGCAAGACTCTCTGGCAACACACTTGAAGAGGTGCTTAACTTCAAGGACGTAGATATGGCCCACTGACTTTCACGGGGATTAGACACGTGTAGAACGTTTGGCTGGGGAAGTATCTCGGTGCATCCGGCTGTGCGGTGCCACGGAGGGGCACATGGGGTTTCCTGGGACTATCGACCAGCGCCTTGGAAGCACAAGATCTGCCTGCTGTGATCTAATCACACCTGGAGCAAGAACAGCAAAGAGACTATTTAGTCTTTATAAAGTCCACAGACACCGTGTCTGACTCTGTTAGAGGAACAGTGACTGTCACAGGGCATCTGAGTGTGCGAGAAGAGCAGAAACTCTTTTCCAACGCGGAAGGTTGCTCAGCCAGCTCTCGGGACAGAGGAGACTGATGATGATGGCCGGTTCTTTCTCTACGCTCTAGAAATTTGGTGGTTAAGGGTTTAGGTTGTTTCACTTTGCCGTTCAGACTCTGGATGGGTTTTGCCGTTTCTTTTTTCCACGCATCCAAAGGCAAAGGGATGCACCCCCCCACTTGCACATCCCTCGCTCCTTGCGTGCAGCCTGAGTTCAAAAGTGACCCTGCTCATTAATGGCTTGGGCACAAATCCGCGCTCCTGGAGCCACGTTCTGCAGGAGGAACCGAGTCCTCACTTTCGCAGCTGTGCATTCCTGAGCTGAAAAGGGCAGCTCAGACTCAGGCTGTTTCGTAGCAGAAAGTCAGACCTGGGCAATCTATGGAAAAGTCTGGCAGCTGCAGGAGCTGTCTGGCTGATGGAAAAACCCGTAGGTAGCTCCGTCAGGGTCCCCTTCGGACGCCCTGATTTAGGGAGAGCTCCCCCTCAGATTACTATGACTTTGAATGCCTTGGTCTCACAAAACGTGGCTGTAGGAAGACTCCCCGTTCAGAGATGTAGGAATTACAAAGTGCTGGCCTGGCTCTTTTGGAGGGATTATTTGCTTTTTAAAGTCGCTGACTGCAGCCTAAGCTGATCATCCTGTTGCAGAGGCAAACATGCAGCAGACTGAGACGTGGCTGAAGTAATGAGTTCATCTCTCTGCAATCTAGCCAGGTACACCTTTTTTTTTTTTCTCCCAGAACTTAATTAAAATGCATACATCTTTCCTCACATTTTTATGAAGCCCAATGGCAAATAACGGTCACTCTCTAATTACACCGACATTAACTTGTTTTCATGGCTGAAAAGGACAGACCCAAGGGCAGCATCGTTCCCCTGCATTTGGTCACTCTGGGATGTGCTATCTCCAGCAAGCAGCTCAAAATTCAGGTTTTATAAACTGGGCCAGCACTCCCACGGGCTGGACTGTGCTGGTGAGAGGATAGACTTGTCCAGTGGAAAATATATGCATTAGCCTGGGCTGGCTGATAAATCCTTGCCCAGCTGATGCTCTTCCTGCTCCGTTTTCCTGCCATTGGGCCCCACGGACCTCATCCTCGTCCCCGCTGGGGTTTGGGGCTCCCCTGGCTGGAGGCTTTGCTGCCTGCTCGGAGCCTTCTCCTGCCGGATTCCTGCCGGTGTCCCCAGGAGTCACTGAGGAAAAAGGAAAATACAAATCCAAACGAGTGTGATGATTGAATAATGAGTTATGTTTCTTCACCCAGCCACAAAACCGGTCATATTTAGCCAGAACAAAGTTAAACTGGGGCCCTCCTGGTGCATCAGAATAATCTGTCCTACAGAGGAAACCGCCAGCTCTGTTGTGGGAGGGATGCAAAGTTGTCAATGGAAACAAGCGCACCATGATCCCATGGCCTGCCACTACACTGTGATTTTGGTTACTCCAGATGATGATCAGCACAGCGGGACCAGTCCAGTGGCACCAGTAGTTGCTGGTGAGGGTGGCTGGCCAATGTGCTTTGTAGCAGGCTTTGTGGAGAGCCGATGCAGTCCCAGAAATGTCTTTTCACTCTTTGGTGATATCTGTCCAGCTCGGTTGCGTTCTCCATGCAGGGTTACTGGTTACGAAATGGCTGGTTTTACGGTGGCGTTTTTAAAATTCAGCTCTTCTTAATATGGATTTGGGTTTTACTAGTTCGAATTTTGCAGCGTTGTGTTCTGCTTGAAATTACTGCTGCTCTAACGTGCCAAAGCTCAGGATGGTTTGTTCCATTTCCTCGTCTAAACCTGACTGGCCCCGTGAATTCAAAATCTAACCTGAAGTACTCGGGTTTCTCAAACTGCACTGCCTATATGGGAAATGAACACATTTCGACGTGTTGCCAGGACAGTTGCAGTGTGAGAGAAGGTTGTGCACTGTGAGAGGGCGTGCAAGTCCAACATGACTCCACCGGTGGGTGGTTTGGGTCTCGGCCAAGACAGGGAGGTTGGAAGGAAGCGTGTGGCTTCGCTTGGGTGCTTTGTGGCTTGACCATCTGCAAGCAGAATGAATAGGCACCATCCCTGGCATCCACCCCCTCCAATTTAGTGCATGCCTGGAAAAAGGCGATGGTAGGTGCTGTCCATGTAATAAATGGCATCTGCATGACAAATGGCGCATCTCCAGGGCTTTCCTTTGCAAAGTCGGAAAGTTGTGGCTGGAGTGATGGGAACAACAGAAGAGGTGACTGCAAGACCAGCGGGTTCAAAGAGCTTAGCTCGGCTGCCTATTCTGGGGGCGAGTTAATCAGCTAGCACACGTGAGGTCTGCAAGGCACAGTGATGAACGGCAGCATACGGAGGGGGAAGGCCATATAGTTAAAAAAGCACAGGTGGTAACACAAAAGCCCTCCTGGCAATGAGATTTATTAGACTGTGATGGTGTCTTTCACATTCAGTGGCAGATGCCTCATCATCCACAATGTTTAATGCAGGATGAGGGCGGATTCATTGTAGGAAATCATTCCCTGTCTGCAAGGGAGGCGCTGGGCAGGCTGGACCGAGCTGGCAGCGCTGGTTCTGCGACTGCTGCAGCTCGCATCATGCTCGCAGTCGGAAAGAGGATTTTTAAAATCAGATTTTTATTAGGTCCCTAATTGACTCATCCTTCCTGCCACCNNNNCCGCCCCCCCCCCCCCCCCCCCCCCCCTCCATGCACACACATTTGCTCTGCCCTGAAATGTGAGCTAAACGAAGCTGGCAAGAAATGCTTTCTGAACATAGCTGGGGAGAGAGAGGACCGAGGAGGGTGAAGAAGGAGAGAATTCATGCTGTTTTTTTAAACCAGAAAATTGTAAAAGACTAAAAAAAAAAAAAAAAAAAAAAAAAAAAAGAGGCAAAAAATAACAACAACAAAAAGAAGTTGTGGTTTCTTAAGCCAGTTTGCATTCCTGGAAGTTGATGACACCCTGGATTATGGTTGTTTTTTTAGACTTCTTTCAATTTTTCTTAGGATAGTTTGTCTGTAGTGTGGGTATGTGTGGGCAGAGAACTAGGGAATATGCAGAGGGGAAAAAAAAGCTAAAAATGGGCAGGAACAGGCTGGCTGCATATGCTTTTTTTTTTTCCTTAAAGTGAAAAAAAAATAGCTCAAAGTTGTTAAAGATTTGGGGATGTGGAGGTGGAGCACAGGCATGGCAAAGGAAGTCGATCCTGCAGACCATGTTTAATACAGGATCTTTTGTGCTTCATTAAACGTGGTGCCTTCTCGACTACGGGAGAGCTGCGTCTCAGTTTGCAAAATAATCACTTCAAACTTCTGATTTATGTCACTTGGAAGCTGCCTTGCTCTGCAGAGAGAAGGGATGCAGCCAAGCCGTCCCAGGCCAACGTGCCGGGAGCGTGATGGTATGGTGGTCTTGCAGGTCTTGTATCGGTGCCACCAGGAAATTTGTTTCTTGTTGCTGTCCAGTTTTGGTGTGACATCTCGTTTTGGCATTTCTGCTTAGAAAACAGTTGTCTTCTTCAGGAAGTATTTCCCTTTTCTCCGTCTTACGCTTACGCTGAGTTAAACCCCACCAGTCTCTGCAGGCTGCTGCTGCTTTGAGGGTAGTCCAAAAAACAGAGTTAGCTCAGCTGGTCCCCAAGCGGGATGGAGGGAAGGTGGGGAGTCAGAGGGCCAAGGTCTCCTCCCTTTTACGTGAGCGTGTAATAGCCAGAGCATGTTCTGCCTATCCTGCTGGATTCCTGATGGTTGCTCTGGATTTTTGTTGCTTGCGTTAAAAGAAATGTCCGGTCTGTCATTTGAATGTCTGGCGAGAACCTAGAGGGGAAAAAACACTTTCTGCATCAGTGTCTGAAGGAGCAATGTCTTTGCCCACCCTGCCAGGGCGTGCGATGGTTCCCTGGGGAGAACGGCTCTGCGCCGGCAGGGGCTTTGGCTCAGGCGCCGGCACTGGTGTCCTGCCCGGAGCTGCGGGTGCTGTCGCTGCCGGGTGAAAAACACCCATTAAATTTTCACTCCAAGCTCTTCTCCACCCTGAAGACATGCCAAGATCACAGGTTGTTTTTTTTCCCTGTTACCAAAGCAGAGACTGACATTCCCAGTAAGTGTATCCGAGCCTGTTCTTTGCTCGTTGCCCCTTTCCAATACAATAAGACCTTATTGGAAAATTTCAGGCTCTTCTTTTTTTTCTCTGCTGGAAGCTTCCTTTTAAAACATTCATATCCGTATTATTTTTTTTTTTCCCCAGCAGGTTAATTAATACTTGATTCATCACCTCGAAAGCTAATGGTTATTTATCCAGATCATGAAGGAAATAAATTACTTCTATAAATATCAGCAGCAACACTTGCTAGCGCTCACTGACAACCCATCTTTATTTATGCTTCTTTTTCAGGAAACAAGCTCTGCTCAGCTCTAGAGGAGTTAATCCTAACCTTTTCCCAGGGTTGGTTTTGCACTGGCCTGAGATGATGTTTTCCTACTTGAGTTTTACTTCGTAAACACGGTGCCTTTTTCCGAGGGAAAAGGGCTGCGTTTGTGGAGAGACCCAGACAGCACAGCGTAATCGCTCCAGCCTGGGCCAGCAAAAACCATTTGAGACCTTGGGTGTTTGCATGGGCTGGGAGGTCTCTGGCACTCTCTGAAACCTTGTTTAGCTTTGGGTGTTGAAAAAAATATTGGAGAGCCCTTTCCGAGTTCTCATCTGCTTCAAATATATGGTGTTTATTGTCTTTGTCTCCAGCTCTCTAGCTATTGTCATCGCTGACCTTAATTAGGAGCATATTAAAAATCATGTCTAGTTTGTCACTCACATGTACAGAATTAAAAAGTGATTATTTACTTTTACTGTTAACGTGCGTGTTCCTCCTGGGTGCTGCTCTGCATCCATGAGAGCACCTGGCTGCTCGCTGGAGGGGAAAGTCCTCATTGTCCATGTAGACTTCCAAGGCAGAAATCAGCAGATGGATGCCGGGAAGCTGGACAAGGGGATGGAAGGGCACAGAGGTGGCATGAGAGTTGCAGTGGATGCTGGAGGCCAACCAAAGCATGACCCGTTGTAACGTGGTGCCTTGGCTTTTCCCTCCCTCGCTGCTTCCCGTGGCTGGGTCCACACCAGGTCCTGCATCTCTCTTTTGGGTCTGATGCTGCTCTCGTGGCTCCAGAGGGGCTGGGTGCTGCCGAGAGCTCTATGTGCTTGTCCAGACCAAGGCTGGAAAAATATTGCTGGCGTGGTTTCTAGGCTCCTGACCACTCTGCAGTAAAACCTGGTGGACAGCTTGCCCTGAGGGCTGCAGGGTGGACCTTTTGTCACTTCAGCGATGACACTTGTTTTGAGGCAGGATAAGGGGAACCAAATGAGCTTGCTCCTCCTCTATTGCTCAGCCTCTTGGTTTTCATCATAAGCGATGCAATTTGTGAGGCTGCCTCCAGGAACCACCAGCCTCTGAAGCCACACAATTGTGTAAAAATCTCAGCTTTTGTTCATTTTCCTATCCCTCATGAAAGTGTGAGCTGAAAGCTTCAAACACAAAGGAGCAGCTAGGTCTTTTCTTATGACTGCTTTAAACATCTATGCTGCTTAAGACGAACTTACATTTGGGTTTTTTTTGTCAGGGACATTGGCTCATGAATTTTTAATTGCAGAGCTTGGCAGCACTGGTTGAATTAGAAAGAGAACAACTGATTTTAATGAGCGTAAGATTAATGCAGATGAGCTCGGCTGAAACTGCGATCCAACTGAGGAGAGAGGATTGTCTCACTTCACCTACCAGCTCCCTCCTCGGTGGGCTGTTATGTTGCAGGCATTGCCGTGGCAGAGCATATTCTCATCACCGGTCATTACCTGGGGGAGAAATGCTCATTAAGCAGCCTGGTGCATACAGGATATTTTGCACGTTAACCCTTGGCAGCTGCCCTGGACCCTCCACGGTCCTGCCAGGCGGCTGTGGCTCTCAGCGTGCGAGCGGGGAAGGAGGAGGGCACGGATGGATGTGGGCTGCTGGAGGAGAAACCTGCCCTGGCTCCGGGTCGGCGTCCGCTGGATGGGAAGGAGAAGACTTTTGGCTGTTGCATGGAGCCACCACAGCTCCAAGCAAGGGCATGGTCTATGTCTGGTGCCTATCGCTTGGTGGAGAGCTGGTGATTTATTTGTTTGAAAACACATATACATATATATGTATATATACCCATATAACACATATATGACGTTGCGTCATATAAATAGTTACTGGGAGGAGAGAGCTGGTTCCCCAGAACCCCCCTGCCCTGGGCAGAGTGCTCCCCCTGCCCCGGGTAACCTGTTAGCTCAATGACTTGCTTTCCTACACACCTGAAATAAGATATGTGTAAAATGAGTGGTTTTATTACCTGAGCAATGAGGAAAGGTGGGGGCGGCTGAGCTGAACTAATTTTATTTGATTCTGTGGGCAACTGGCAGCTTTACGCCCCTGTTTTATTTTTTTATGTGTTTTAATCAGGCAGTGCTTTCTGACATCGCATCGCTGCAGGTTTTGCCTGCTTGGGCTAGCGAGCGGATGTAGCAGGAGCATTCACGAACGGAATATGACGAACCAGAAATAATGAGGAGTCTCCCAGGAAAGCATCGGTGGACGGTGGAAGAGAAGGCTGGCCCGGCAGGTGGTGAGCTCGCCCGGTGACTCGTGTCCAGCTTTACAGGGACCTCCTGCCTCACCACGGGTAAGCCACGATGTTCTGCTTCAATACCCCACCCTCAGAGGGGAAGGAAGAACCGTGCAAGGTGTATTAGCAGCCCCCAAGGGTTTCTTGGCATCCACATGACCCTTTGCATCCTGTGGGAAGGATTGGACAGGCTGCCCAGCAAAACAGTGGGAGAGCAGGTGGAGAGGACATTACTATGAGTCTGTTTTGCAGCCGCAGTTTTTCAGCTCTCAGAGGTGTAGTAGGGAAATCTGTGAGAGCAAAGAGGTCCCTAGGACAAAAGCGCTGTACCCCAAACTGAGAAGACCCTGACACACAGCGTCCAAACTAACAGCACAGTCACTGTGCTCTTTCTTCCCAGGTGCCGGAGGGCCAAGGATGCCTCTGTGCCAGGGCCTGGGAACACACAGGCGTGGGACTGCCCTACCGTGGGAGGCATTTTTCTGAAAGCTTACCCTGAAGTTTTAAAGGATTTTTTTCAGCTTCAGAACCTGTCTATTATAAAGCAAATTTTCTCGTGTTGTTAGCATCACTTTCAGTCAGCAGCAGTCATTAGATCCTGCGGCTGTTGCCAGCGGCAGTGCTGATAATTTACCTTATTTGCTGCAAGGGTAAAGGACGAGCCAGTTTCCCTATTTGCTAAGCTTCCCACATTGCCTCTTCGCTCACGAAGAAAGCCAAATCCCTACAAAAATTGGGCTGCCACCACATCAGGAGACTGCCAACAACCGCCTCCAGGTGCGGCTGTCTTGGAAAGCATTTAAAAACCCACCCTGAACCCATTTCTCCTCCTCTGCGTTTTTCCCAATATGGTTTTTTTTCCCATACTTTTTCTTTTCCCCGCCAGCCTGAGCTCCTGGTGGTGGTTTGCAGGGATGGCCACCCTCTGCTAGTGGCCGGGTGGCCGGTGGCATGGTCCTGGAGCAAGCTGTCTCCATCCCACCGACGTGCTTTGTTTTCCGTGCTCAGTTTTACTCCTCTGCTAACCCTGTCACGCTGCTCCTGTATTTAATACCGAGGGATAAACATGCCTTTTCGCTGCATCTCACATGCGCAAGGTATTAAGTCGAGCACGTCTGCGTCGAGCACCTGCCAGGCCAGGAATGCAGCGGCTCTTCTCTGTCGCCAGCCCCCGATGGCAGCGTTTCTTCTGCCGCTGTGGGAGATGCCTTCCTGGGCTGAAATGACAGCGCCGAATTCTCCCTGCGTGACGGAAGGTTGGGGTGGTTTTTTTTTTTTGGGTTTTCTTTTTGGCTTGCACTGAAAAGCAGCTCCTGAGGTGGAGTTAATTCATCCCGGTGCCGGAAAAGGGGAAAAGGAGATGCTAAAGCTGCTGCATCCCAGCGTCTGCCCCAATTCGGTGCAGGCAGCAGCAAACCGCAACTCGGGGGGTACCAACCACCCAAGGGTGGTCCCGGGAAAATCAAGTGCCACTGAAACCTGCAGCACCTTTTTTCCCCTTCTAGTACAGCAATTCCCTTTATTTTTTCCTGAGCTCAACTTAAACGTTGTGCCTTGGGTTTTTTAAAAAATGTTTGTAGGGCTTTTATTGCCGTGACAGGGATACCAGGGTGGAACATCTGATCACTGGGATAAACACATCCCAAAATAAAGGGTTTGCACATCCTGTTTTTAAAGCTGGTCGTGCAAAATCTTCAAAAGCTTTTCTATTTAGCTAGCATTTCAGTGTCCATAAATGGCTTAAACTTTTTCCAGCTATTGTTAGTGGCAGTATCTATAACTCAGAGGCTGTGATATTGCACATTCAAAATGAGGAAGAATAAATAAATACATAAAGTAAATCACAATGGCTCAGCTACGTTCCCTGGTGTTATACTGGGAAAAGCTACTGACGACAAGGCCCAGGAGCTGCTGCAGTTATTTCAGGAAGAACAGGTTGCAAAGAAGCCAGGAAATATTGTATTCTAGGACTTTATCCTCCTGGGACGTCTCCTAAAATGGACGGGGCGCTGGCCGGGGATGTGAGACGGGGTGAGTTTTGTGTCTTCACAGCTTCAGTGACGTGTCCCCACTGAAGTCACTGGGAAAAGTCCCAGTGCTGCCATGGAGTGAGTGTCCCTGTGAGTGGCCAGGTCAGGATGTTGCTGATGGCAGGATCAGAGCAGCTCAAACAGCCTCACCAGCTCCTCCACCGCAGCATCCCTGCCCAGAGCGCGCAAGAACTGTTCTGTCTTTTGAGGTGCTCCACCTGGAGCCGTGCTGGAGAAAAGCAACTTATCCCTACGTTCTCCTGAGGCTTCTTAAACAAATAAATAACACACACCCATTTTAAAATGCTTTTATTAGACTCTTTGAGTCGGTTTCTGAAGACCCGGCCTCAGACTAAATCCATGTGCATGCACAGCGTGGGGCCAAGACTCAGTTTGCCCCCGGAGGGAGCCATCCCTGTGGTGACCAGCCTCACGCTGCTGTGGGGTTAGTTCATAACTCTGGGGTTTGTGGATTGTTTTTCAGTCTCATGCAAACACTTGTCCATCCCAGATCCCAAATGATGATGCTAAGGCCAAACACGACGCGACAGGAGCCAAACCGTGACATGAACTCGGGGACCTGCAAAGGTGGATGGTTGAAAGGCACTTGGGACTTGTTTTTCAGGTGGGTTTACGGGAATTTGCTTCGGCGTCACCTTCCCTATTTACTGCAGGGCACAAGTGGCTTCAGAATTGGTCCATTTGTTTCTTGTGGCTTCTGGCTGGAGCATTGGATCTGTGGCTGTGTTTTTTCCCATGGATTTGGAAGCGAGTGACTAATGTCACCACAAACAGGTGGGGCCGGGTGTGCCACGCTGCTCAGTGTCCCGCTGCTTGCAGCATCCACAGTGGGACGGGCTGGTGGCAGCCGGTGGCCCGTTCTTGGTTTGGGAAGAGATTAAAATAGCGATGTGAGGAGCGAGCGAGGCACCGTTGGTGGGGTCTCCCTACATTGCCATCTCCTTGTGCTGCAAAAATAGTGGAATAGGGATGTGTCCCCAGGTCCTTTTTTTGCCACCCTGCACCCTGGGCCAGCCATAGCTGGATTCTCAGATCCCAGAGGATGTGGCAACCCCCTCACTGCAAAGACTTGTTCCTTGCAAGGCACGGCACAGAGAAGTTAAAATGTCTCATTTTGGAGGAAAAGGCATGGTGCTGCTGCCGTCTGGCTGCATGTGGAAGAGCCCTCCCTGGCTCTTGCGGAGGGGCTCCTCTCTCCTGGAGTTAGTCATGCAAAAAAGATTTCAGGAGGGTCTGCTGGAGTCTCTCCCACCGTGTGCCATTGTACTGCAGTAATAGTCATTACTGGCTGCAGTCGCAGATTTTTCCATTATTAGGGATGAGATGTGCACGTGTTCCAGCCCCCTCCTCCTGTGTGCCGGTGCCAGCTGGCCCTGTCCTGCGCAGTGTGGATGGAGCCATCCGTGTGCTGGGGCAGCCCAGGAGCGGAGTCCGTGTAAGTCCATCCCAGCTTGTTGCCAGCTTTCTTGTGGGAGAAAACCTATCTCTGGGGCCTGAAAAAGCCACCTCGTGATTTATGACTTCAGCAGGTTTAATCCAAGGAAAGTCTTTATGAAGGAAGAAGTAAAGAAAGGCATTGCAGTTCTACATGCTATGTTTTACACCTGCTTGTCTTCAAAAGCAGTCGGGGCCCGAGGCAAACACCGGGCAGCATCAGAGAGCGCAGCCTGGAGGTGGGTTTTGTTCATTCTTCACTAACAGGGGACGAAAATGTGTGTCGCGTGTTGACAATTAGCAGGGCTCGAATTCTGCATCCTGAGCACGGGAGGAAAATCCCCCTTCTCCGATGTCTGCCCTGGCTGCAAACGTGGGAACTCCAGCACAAGAGCCTCCAGGCAAGTCTTCAAGAAAGCATCAAGAAAGCATCCCAGCTGTGCAGCACCTGAGGAGGGGAGAGACGGAGGAGCTGTGATTCCTTCCTGCTGCTGGAGGTGGCTGCAGGGATCAACCCTGGAGTTGTGGGAAAATTCAAGCCTGAGCTTTGTGGCTTTGTCAGGTCTGGACTTTGCACATTCATTCTCATAGCTAGGCAATGAGAACAGCAAGAATCTATCACGATAGCTGCATGAAGCTAGCTGGACACCTAGCACCGGCGCCATAAACACGGCTCTAACTTCCCCCTGCAGTAGACAACCCACGCTGGTCATTACTGCTGTCCTACCCAAGGGCACGAGCCTAGGGAGGTGGAAAGCCCCAACCAGCCAAACTTCTGCCTGGAACCGTTTGCTTTGAGTCACTACTTATTTCTTTTTATGCCCGTCTTCCAGCAGAATTAAGGGCAGTAATGGGAAGAGCCCTGTAACGCTGCTTGCACCGTCTTAAAATGCTTTGTGCTCGTGGCAGTTCTCATCCTTACAGCACCTTTGGGAAGAGAGACAACGTTCAGATGTTCATTTTGCAGCACCGCGCACTCAGCTCTGCAGAAAAAGAAATCCTTAGTAGTGCTGGCTCTGGAGGAAAAATGTGAATATATGTGAGTTGCGTGTATCCATGAGCTCATTACTGTGAGCGCAAGAAGCTGCATTTATTCTTATTTTTATGCTTGTGTGTGATTTGGAGTGACTAATTGCTGAGAAATCCTCCTTCCTCCTAATTGTCTGCAAAAGGAGTGATTTCAAAGCACAACAATTGTGGCCACTGCCAAAGGGACTAGGAGGTAAAAGCAACTCCTGTTACCTCCAAATGGCCCCACATGTAGTCCTTGTCCACAGCAGCAGGCACGGTTTGTGCTGGAATAGCGCATCGACTATGTATTTAATCTTTCACCCAAGGATCTAAACCAGCTTTCCAGTGAACCATTAGCTGAAGGTTCCCCACACAGCCCTGATTAGACAGGCAGGAAGACATGGGGGCTCTGAAACAGCCCAGCTTTGTAGCCCTGGGAGGGAAGAGAGCCCTGTGACAGTGCTCCGCAGGGAGACTACAGCTGAAGGAGCTGAGAAGGGACAAGCAGGTCAAGCCCTCTTTTTTAAGGATGATTTGGACACGTTACAGTGATGCTACAGCTTCCTGCTCTGAGCTCGGTGCTGGCAGTAGCCAAATGAGGGAGTCTGAAGGCTGCTGGGTGGCTTTTTCCGTGGCTTTGCAGAGAACGAAATACCTGCAGAGAAACGGTCTCCAAAAGGAGGGTGGCAATGCCCCGCGGGGACCCAGCCGTTGGGCTGCAGCCTAACAGATCATCACTGGGTAATGGGACGGTTCTGCTAAGATCTGGGGTGGCCCAGGAAATGGGGCTGGAAGTGGAAATGTTGGGACCCCAGACATCTTATGTCCTGTCTGGGTGCGGGTCACCTCCAGCTCTGCAGGAGCAGTGTGTAGTGATAGGGAACATCCATGGCGGAGTCCAGCAATACCAACTTGGGGCTTTTGGAGACCTAATTCCCAAATATCCGCTTCTATTCTGTGTTTGCAGCCCCTGCCACCGAGCCAAGAGAGCCACAGAGATAACTGGTGCGGTGGGGCAGCACCCACCACAAGAGTCCTGGCAGCAGCTGGGTACGATGCCTTGAGCTTCACCCACGTCTACACCAAAAATGCCTGGCCAAGGGTAGCAGAGCGTGGCCAGGCTGTTCCATAGCAGCTCCAGGGGCACACGGCATGATGCCCCTCCAGTGTCCAGGAGCTGCAGGGATCTGCAATCAATCTGAGCACCTCACATCCCAAAAAACACAGGCAAAGCCTCCTCAGCCGTGTTGTCCACCGGTGTCCTCAGCATCACCCCAGCTGTCTGGGGCTGGTGCCACACTGCTGACCTGGCTGGGTGGAGACGTCAAGGAAAGCAGAGTTTTTTTGGCTTTTTCACATTCTCAGCTTGTGACTTAGTTGATAGCAACCATTGTTACCTCCACATCTCTGGCAGATCAAGAGAGGTCCAGTGTATTAGTTCTGTGTCACCAAGGAGAGCTTAAATATTGTGATTAAAAAATTCCAATCTCGCATAGTCTACTCAGACATGCAGGAAGAAACCTTTGCAATTAGATTTCCTGTGCGCCGACAGGAGGGCAGAAGTTCCTCCTTTTTTTTTTTCCATGACTATATTCTTCTGTGATTTTAGAGCAGCAGGGGGAAAAAAAAAAAAAAGCCTGTTTGATTTTCTTCATTATGCTGAGCCTGGTTTTACTTTCTGATTGCCAAAGCATGATAAATGGAACAGAGATTACCTAGAGATTTTCAAAGATTTGCTTTCAAATTTTATTTTGCCTGAGCCTCATTAAGCTTGCAGGTTTTATCTCCACTTTGTTCTTACAGCAGAGCGGCATTGCCATATATTAATAGCCATATTTTTTCATTTGAAATTAAAACCAGATAGATGCTTTTCATGCTTTGCCTTCAATTCCTATTTTAAAAAATATTGATCTTGTGTGTGTTGTTTTTTCTTTTCCTCTGACCCTGCTGGCTCTGTGAAGGACAGTCACTAACAAAATGCTTTCAGTCCTGGATCTCTGTGCATTACTGAGTGCAGTTTTGTAGATCTAGGGGCAGATTTTAGAAGATATAATGTATAGATAAAAGAAAAATGTGGTTTCCAACAGAGAGACGGGCAAGAGAAGTAAGATTTAAAAGCAGGACCTCTACAAATAAGGGGTGCAGAGCAGCTTAGACATGAGAAGCTAGACCGTGGTGTGCCTAGGTGCACCTTTCAGGAGCTAAATGCTACTGAAAGATCTTGTCCTCCGCAACTTAAGGAGGAATGGCCAAAAATCATCTCATGGCTGAGAGCCCCCAGCACAGCCCGTGTGCCGCTCTCTAGGAGAGGTTTGGAGGAGGGTGGCAGGGGGTCAAGCATGACAGCAACACAGGGGACACACACAAAAGCCACCCTAACGTACCTGATGCTGTTCCTTCTGCCGGAGCCAAGAGAACTGACCCACCTTCTGGGTTTTCCAGGTGTGCATCTTCCTCTTTCTGTGCCCATCCATGAGGCCACAGAGGTCTTAGGGCAGCTTGAAGATGCGACCAAAAGGTCTCCTTGTGCAACCTAACCGCTGTGGGGAACAGCTTCCTTATGCCCGTGGTGTGGATGGTGGGACAGTGCAGGAGCTGGCTGTGTCCTCCTGAAGAAGGCTCTGGAGGTAAAAGGGCCAAGGCAAGTTTCCCTGCTGATGCCTTGCCTTGTTATCACAGGAATGGGAAGCACGGGAGCGCGCAGCGGAATGAGGACAGAGCGTCCCTAGGGTGCCACTGCACCAACCCCAGCCCTGGGAAGGCGAAGCCCTTTGTGCTCGGACCAGCCCAGCCCTGTCTCCAAGGCTCAAGGTGGTCCTAGGGACCTTCTCCTCCAGACCTGACCCCAGCAGCTTTGCTTGAACAGGAAAGCGGCTCATTTGGAAGGGTTTTCTGTAGTTCCTCCAGACCGGCTCAACAAGCTCTAATAATAACAACTAACTGCTTTTCTATTTATAAATAAGAACAGCGGCGAGGAACTGAGCTCATGCGGCTGGGGCCACCACGGTCCCGCTGCTCCCATCCCACCCCACCCCACCCCACGGCTCCCACCCCCTGCCATCGAGCTGTTCGTCTCCGCTGTCCTGCCGGAGCCCCAGCAGCCCTGCCATGGCGCATGGGAAAGGGCATTTCCCGGGGCTCTTTCCTTTGGATACACACGCTTGTACACATACTTGTACACATACTTTTTTTTTTTTTTCTTGTTGACAAGGGAATATTTTCTATTTAAAAACAAGGAATGTTTTTGTAGCCGCTCTTACCCCGCTTTGTAAAACAAACATTTCCCAAGCGCTTGGTGTTTGAGATGATGTCATTGTTACTGGAACGTCAGGGCAAATGTCAGAAAAACGTATTTCTCAGTGGAGCCTGGGGATTTTGTGCTGCCCGTCTCCCAGCGACTCCCAGGACCGATGGATCCTTTCGGCAGAGCCAGCTGGATGTGGTCTGTGCTGGGGCTGTGGGTTTAGGTGACCGTGCTGCAGCCCACGGCACCCTCTCGCCCAGCCTGCACGTGGGAGGGGAGCGTTGCCCCGGCTTTGGCCGGGTCAGGCTGAAGCTGCCTTTGCTGGGAGCCTCATGGGATTGGATATTCGCAGCCAGTTCTGCTTCTACCCACAGCATTACCTCTGCTCCCCTTCCCCACAGCTGCACTGCTGGGAGAGGCCCGGGAGAGTTTTTCTTCTGACACATCCTCTCACGATCTCCGCTACATGCAGGATGCCAGATTTGATGAAAACGCTCTGATCTGCTCCGACAAATCCTCTGTTCCTAAGTAGATAATAAGCAGAAAAATCTTCCTGAATCAATCCTGGTTTCGGATCTGTGCCCACACTTGTTATTCTTTTCGTACCAATTAACTGCTCCCTCTTGCCCCGGATTGGGGGCATCTTCAGCCCCTCCAAAGAGAAAGGGGGCACAAATTTATGGCTGCTGAGGTCAGCATGGGACTGGCTGGAGTTTTATGACTGTAAAAAAACGGCAGTCTCGTTTGGCAGCATTAATGCCAAAGCGACAAGAAGCACTGTCCTCGGCTGAGCAGAGATTAAGGGTTGCAGATAGCTATAATCCCAAACTCCAGCAGAAAGTCCTAGGATACCTTTTCATCACAGCAGTGGTGCAGTGAAGCTGGTACATGGATCTGACCTGGAGAAGAGACGAATATATTAGAACAATACCAGTTTACTTTTCCTCTCTCTTCGGCATTAAGCTGATAGTACTTGATACCGAGACCCCCTTGGCAGGGGGGGGCTCTTAGGCTCCATCTCCCCTCAAACTGGGAGCAGCTCTGGTGCTGCTGGCGAGGTCTGTGCACGTACCGAACACACCAAACTTCCTCGGGGAGGTTCACCGCGGGCACGTTGACGACGTGAACATCCCTGCTGGTGGCGGCCGCTGCATTCCTGTGGCCACCAGCCACCTCCGCAGCATCTGCGGTCCAGCTCTTTGACCTCCTCCTTCCACCTGCAAATCCTCGGCGTGCATCCGAAGGTGCTGGACTGCACAATAAGGCTCTCACGCATAAAAGAGGCAGCGGTGCCACCTTCAGCACAGGGCAGAGGGGCCTGGGGGGGGAGCTGAGCCCCTCTCCCAGCAGTTGGGGGCTCTCCCGGCTGGGCAGGGTTCATTTTGGAATAGGGGTTTTCCCTTGGATGGGTGCCTCGCTCAGAAAATTGGAAATATTCTGATGAAAGATTCTGCTGCTGTTCTAATTTTTCCCTAAGAAAGGAGAAACTCCAAGCAGCTTTTTTTTTTTTTTTTTTTTTTTNAGCGTTACCTGACGAGTTGTCCTCAGATTCAGCCCAATCCTTTACAATCCCCTTCGCCTCCCGTGTTTCCGCCTCTGGAGTCTGCGGTCCCACGTGGCGAGCACTCCTCCCTTGCTGATACGCACCACCCGTGGCGCTGGGATGGGGGTATTCCAGCTCCTGGATGGGAAATTAAGATATGAGTTGATCTTGCACCGGAGTCTTTAATCTCTTCCAGGCTGTGCGTGGTTCAGTCCTTCCCTGCCCTCGTTTCTCATTATCCCTGTGTCTCTAATACAGCGACACGCGGGGGGAGCCGTATTTCTTTGGGGTTGGGGAAGTGTCTGAGTGGAAGAGCCACCCGGCAGGCTGGGATGTTCCCTCTGCCTGACCATCCGGAGCAACATGCTGGGCCGGGAGCATCCCCTGGCAGGTCACTGGAACAATGTTGAACGCTGATTTTTCTGTAGCCCTTTCTCAGGCCTGGCTCCCTGTGGTCCCAGCAGGTATTTTGCTCTCGTCCTTGCGCCAGGACTTCAGTCCACCATCACCCTGTACTCCCCTCCCTCTGTGTGCAGCAGCAGGGGGGGGCTCAGCCCCAACGACACCCTCCTGCCCGACCTGCAAAGAGTCAAGGAAGGGTGATGGGGTGCCAGAGACTCTCCATGCCCCAGCACAGAGGGTGAGGGATGCCACGGGCACCGCGCATCCCGATGGAGAGGGACACGGGGCACGGCTGGCCTCATCCCCACCTTGGTCCAGCACCTGAAGAGATGGGAGCGGGATAACTTGGGGGGGGGAATAAAAGTACCTTGCTGGGTGGGAAAAAATATCCTGGTTGCTGGGGAAGGCAGGGAGGTCCCGGCGGGTTTTTCGGGAGGTGGGTGTTGAGGAGCGGGAGCCCCCGGCGTGCAGCGCTGCGGTGTCACCATGTCACCAGGAGGTGGCACAGCACGAATGGAGATGCTGCAGGGAATGGGACCGATGGGATTCATGAGGGTAGTTCCAGGAAAGAGAAGAAAAGTCGCGCATTTTCCTTCTTGGGAACCCATTGTGCAAAATCCTTTCACTGCGGGGGTGGGGGGTGGGGGGGTGGGGGGGGGGGAAAAAAAAAGAAAGGAAAAAGCACCAAGTACAAACCCCACATTTTACTTGGAGAGAAGGAAAAAATGAGCATATTTGCCCCCACTTTGAAAGCTGTCCGGACATCCACTGTCTTGTGTTCCCTCGGCCTTCCACACGGGCACAGCCTTCGCTGACTCCTCTTCCTCGCTCCGGTGCCCTCCTTCACTGCTCTGATATCCCATCGGCCAGTACATTCCTTAAGGAAACTCAATTTATGGCTTAGATCATATTGTCCTGCACAAGCAGACCCGGCAGCAGTGGGTGCAGGTCTCGGTGGCTGAGCGAGGGCGGCTGGTGGCCCCTGAGCCTCCCGCCTGGAGGTCTCCATCTGCTGATTCCCAGATGGGATGGAATGCATTTTCCCCATAGGGCACATTTTGCCCCTCTCCCCTTGTGGGAGCACTCTTTAGGCACCTGTGCCTGAGGTGGCACAGCTGGAAATAGCAAACCAGTATTTTTTTTCTAAGCGTTGGCAATTTCCCCTTTCTAGCAAAGGCAGGAGAGAGGTTGTAAAATCAAGAAATCAGCTATTGCAGACCAGGAGAAAGATTTGCTTTCGATGAAACACTGACCTACAGTGCTTCTGCTAGAAACATTGCACTTCAGGAAAATTGGCTGTATGAACAAGTGATTTTGAAATATGTTGCTATTGTTCATAAACCATACATTGTACCACTTAGCCCACACCCATTTTGTCACCAAAAAAAGGGCATTTCTTCCCAGAAAAGAGCTCTTTCTCTCCTTCGTGTCAAAAGTTAAAAGAATCAGTCAACAGAGACTTGATGGGGTCCCAAGGGAACGGGGACCAAGCATCTCCTTTGGCCCCTTGTTGGGACACAGGAACACAAGGACAGGGCGAGCGGCTGCTAGCACTTCCCCACCTGCTCCCCGGCTCAGGGGTCCCTGAGCCTGCGGGGCTTTGGCAGCTCCCCATGGGTGGTTTTTTCTTGCATGAATTTGTCCAGGTGCTTTTTAAAGCCACCTGAATTTCACAGCACCCTCACGGACGCAGTGAACTTCATGTCATGCCCTCCAGCCTGAGGTTGGAAGTACCAGTGCTGGACACCCCCGCGGAAGGCATGGGGGGGGGACACGGAGCTGCTGCTCTCTGTCTCCCCCCATCAGTCCCCATCTCTTTGCCCCTGTAACTGCTACAGCCAGTCTTCCAGGAAAGCCCCAGGACAGTAGATAGATGTTCTGCAAACGCAAGAAGTCAGATGTAGAAGATGTTGTGCAACCGTTCACTCACCGGAGCCCATTTCTCACTTTTCGGTCTCTTGTGAGGGGCAATAAAAACCATAGCGATTTCAAGGCCAGTTCTTTTTCAAATTAAAGCAAAAAAAAAAAAAAAAAATCATTCTTCTTTTTGTTGTTCTTTCTGAATTCCTACTTAGCATTAGCATCCTGAAAGCCCTTTAGAGGATTTGCATTTAGCACATGAAATGAATTTTTCACAGTGAGGCCGAAGAAAATCCAGGTGCGTGGGTGGAGGAAGCTGTGGCCTGTGCCAGCAGCCAGCGAGTAGATGTCCTCAGCTGGCTACGGTGAGGCCACGCGCTGCCTCAGTCCTCCTCGCATCCTACGGCACTTCCTTTAAAGCCAGATAATAAATGTTTGCCAGGACTGGGAACATAGGGAATATTTCCAGTGCAGTCCTTGCCTATCAGTCCATCTGTTGTCACAGTACTTAAATAGAATCATAGAATCATAGAATCACTTGGGTTGGAAGAGACCTTCAAGATCATCGAGTCCAACCATAAACCTATGCCAAAACCACCCCTAACCCATGTCCCTCAGCACCACGTCTGCCCGGCTTTTAAATACCTCCAGGGACGGCGATTCCACCCCCTCCCTGGGCAGCCTGTTCCAATGCTTGAGAACCCTTTTGGTAAAGAAGTTTTTCCTAATATCCAACCTAAACCTCCCCTGGCACAACTTGAGGCCGTTGCCTCTTGTCCTGTCGCTTGTAGCTGAAGAAACCTAAAATATGACCATTTACAACTCAATGCTGCCAGTACTACCTCCCTTCACGGCAGGGAATTGCCACCACCAGTTACCTGCTGGGAGAGGTGCTGAGCCTGATGCATGGCTGCTGGAGGCCGGGATCCCCCCAGGGTCTGGGGCTGGTGGTGGTGGGCAAAATATCTTCATTCACATGCCTGGCTGGGAAGGAGGATGTCTCAGGACACCTTGGCAGGTTTTGCGGTTGGAGGAGCTGACGGCTGGGCTGGCTCGTGGCTCTCAAGGCGAGAAGATTGCGGCAAAGAGGAAGTAGCTTGAGCGAGGGTCAGGCTGGTGTGGCCACCTGCAAGAGAGCTGGTTATCCAAAGGCATTATAGGTTCCTGCAGCTGCATCTGTTTACCTGGGAGAGGCAAGGTGGGGGGTGGTAGTGACAATTCTTCCAGCAAACCCATGATATTTTACGGCCACAAGGACAAAGAAGGACCAGTTCCAACGTGCTCCAAATCTATGGGAAGGACTTGCCTTTGGCATCTGGGCTCCCACTGACATCCATCAACCATCTATGACCCAGCTCAAGACCTCTCCAAGGGGCTTTAATTACTGGACTAGGTGATTTCTGATATTTTCAAATAGGCAAAATTCATTCTGAAAAGAGCAAGACCCTGCAGGAGGGATGTATTCCCTCCTCATGCCAGTGGCATCCACTGGGACCACAGACTGACAGCTCAGGCGCTGCACAGCCCACGGCCTTCCTTACCTGTCCGTAACGCACCATCCGATGTTGATGCCAGGACGAAGATGCACAGGGACAAACTGGATACCTCCATTTTGCCTAGAACATAAGGTCATGAACTTCTGTTATCATTCAGGCACGATCTAATTGAAACATCATGACTTACACAATCACCTCCCTCTCCGTCCTGCTCTTCCACTCTTTTAAAAAACTCTTCCTGCTTTTTCCAGCTGGACAAGTTATCCTTCTGCCTGCTTTGAAGTAAATATTTTGTTGGGTTTGGCTGCTGCCACAGCCACACATAGTCTTCTGCCTGATATTTTATCCATCTGCTGCTAAAGGACTAGAGAATATTTTGAGCCGAGAGTCTCAAAAGGGTTTTGAGGTGCTGAGTAGAATTAAGGAGCACCAGTGCAGGAGAAACATCTGCTCAGCTTTCACGTGCATAGTAATTCAAGCTGTGAAGTGCCTTAAAAATTAAATACTCTGAGAGATGCTTGTTACAACACCCTGGTAGTCCCGTGCTGCGAACCGGAGAGCGTACGCTGGTTCGCATTAGCTAGGGACCTGATACACCCTGTTCACCCCCTCCACGGTTCACATGCCGAGCCCTAATCCAACACTGATTTCCTCCTCTGTCTCCAGCGAATGGAAAAAGAAAATTGGACTCCCCCACCGCCGAGGTTGCCAACATCTGCCTCGCCTCGTTTCTTCTGCTTGAAGAACATCTGGCTCTGCTCTGGGACAGCCACGTGTGGCCAGTTGTGTTGCGCAGGAAGGGGTTGTGCTCGCGGTGATAAAGCCTCTCGTGGATCTGTGCGGCTGGAGACGCTCGCTGCCCTCGCGGCGTGGGAGACCGCGTGCTCACGGTGCCTTCCGTTCCAGAGCAGACACAAAAACCTTTCTGTTTGATGCCGGTCCTGACTCCTGTTTTGCTTTTGGGGGTTTTTTTCCCCTGGGTTGCTCTGAAGAAAGGATGTTTTTTGTTCAGTTGAGCTGCAAGGTGGGGAGGTGCCTGCCCAGGAGGAAGCGTGCGTGGTCCCGGCCGTACTGCTGCGAAGCGGGGGCGCAGGAGGAGCTCCCCGGGGTTGGGGTACGGTGCCTTTACCCTGCGGGGTGACTGCAGGCAGGACACCGTCGCGTAGAGCGCCGCAGGCAGCCCTGCTATGGGCTTCCTGCAGGACACTGCTCCTTTGCTCGACATCACCCAGCTTTACCCTCCTCCTACTCCACAGAAATTTGTCTCATAGCTATTTTGAAGCTTGCATTACTGCTTTTCGTGAAGTTCCTTGAAATTCTCAGAAATATTGCTTTTTGTGGTTGTTGCTTACTCGCACTTAAGGGGAGTTGCTTAACTAACATTTGAAGTAGCCAACGCTCATCTCTCTCACAGCTGCGAGAGGATGGGGAGGCCTGGAAAGCTCTGTCATTCCTGTCGGGATGTTTTTCGAATACTCCTTTGCGCCACAAAACTTTGCAGGGTGAAATGCTGTCCCCGAGCTCCCAAAACTTGAGCAGGTATGTGCCTTGCTCCCCTGGTCCCCAGCACTCCAAAAACTACCTGCTGGCACTGCTTTTCTCACCGAACCCGAAAGGCGTGGGCTGCTCCTCGCCGTCGCTCCGGCATGTCCGCTCCGCTCAGGGAATGGTACTTGGGGACCAGTGCTGGAGGCAGCTGGTGGTGAATGGCCCTTTGTGCGCTTTGTCGCTTTGCTGCATAAAGAGGGCATTATTAAATTGAATAAGTAAGAATCTCCCTGTTAATAAGACTAAGTTATTGCATGAGTTACTGCGGGGAACGTGCAGCATCCGCAGCAGGGAGCTGGGAGGACGGACGCACCCTGCCGCACGGCCAGCACGCGTTGCTTCAAGGTCCGTCAGCAAAGACATGGTGGGCTTGGAGGGCTCGTGCTGTGCTGGAAAATGAGGAGAATAACCAAAATGCGAGGCCAGTTCTGGAGCTGGGAGCAGGGTGCTTCCCAGCGGGCTGCGTCAGCCCCTGCGCTCCAAGAGTGGGTAGAGCCACGGCAGCTGCTGGGGACGGGTTTTCCCCGCAGCCCTTCAGCTCGGGGCAGGGGAAAGGAGAGAGGCGGGGGCGACCTCTGAAGGGAAGATTTAAGAGGCTGGCTCGTTTCCAGGAAATTTCTCTCTTGTTCTTTTTCTTTTCAATGGAAAAGCTAAGTCCTTGTGAACTTTATGAGAACTTTTGTTCGTTCCATCTTGCCAGCTAAGCTCTGCTTTGTGCTGGTGACAGAAAGCCTTTCTCCAAGCGCTGGCCACGGGCCAGGACCTGGAAATCTTGACTGCGTGCTGGCAATGCCATGAGCCCTGTCCCCCTTCCCTCCGGCTGATGCAGAGCCTCAGCTCAAACCAGCTTGCCTTTGGGAGACTCTCTGTGGGTCTTTTTCTTTCTCCTCCGTGTGCAGGAAATGATGGAGCCTGCTCTGCTTGCTTCATCTTCCCCAGCAATGGAAAACCCCAAATGTCATCGAGAATAATCTGTCAAACTTGTGGCAGCAGAGGGTGAAGGAGGTTGGTGGCAGTTGCTTAGAAGAAACAACCATGTAAGTGGCGTTGGAAGGAACAGCCAAGGCAGGAGATGCTCTTCACCAGGCAATTGCCACAAGGAGATTTCACACCTCAGTCCTGCTCTCTGCTTTCCTGTCTTCCCTGCAGCTCAATGCACTCCTCTTCCCCTCTCCAGCTCCCAGAGATGCTCCCTGTGGGACAGGAGTTGTTCGCTGGGGCTTTTATTAGTGTTTGCATCTTGACATCATTCCTCCAAAGGGACCCGGTCCCCTTGTGCGGCGCGGTAGAAAAGAGATTTCCCAGTTAAAGCAGGGAGGGTGCGTGTGTAAGAGCAGGGACACGGAGGGCAGAGGAGAGGGAAGCCAGTGTATTTTACAAGCCCACACAAACCAGCAGCCGCTGCAGCAGAGGGGCTCCTCCACCAGCAGCATCTCCAGAGGCACAAACCACGAAATGTTGATGAAAAACCCCCAGCAGGAACAGATCGTGTAAACTGTCATTACATCAGGAGGCTCACAGCTTGAGTTCTGCACCACCGCTGATGTCCCCAGGGCGCTAGATAAAACTTCCCTTTCACCGAGTTCCCATTTCCCAGAGCTGAGTGCACGAACAGGTGACTGAAATGTTGGGTGATTTCACTTACCCGTTTCCCAGGGGTGGGGAGTCGAAACGGAGCTGTTGTGCAACCAGGAGGGAAATAATCATGATCTCTCTTACTATGTTGTCCTCCAACTGCCAAAATATGTTTTGAAGCTGAGCGGGGAACGTACACGAGCAGTGATTGCAACACAGCCCCTGCTGCAGATTATATAAAGATTGGACTGGGCCTTTTCTGTGGGAGTTTTAGCCTTTGCAGAGGAGCTGGGCACAGGGATAACGCGTATCCGAGTTGTCAGGAGGAAAAACATAGAACGGTTTGGGGTGGAAGGGACCTTTAAAAGCCATCTACTCCAACCCCCCTGCAGTGAGCAGGGACATCTTCAACTAGACCAGGTTGCTCAGAGCCCCGTCCAACCTGACCTGGAATGTTTCCAGGGATGGAGCGTCTCCCACTTCTCTGGGCAACCTGGGCCAGTGTCTCACCACCCGCAGTGTAAAAAATTTCTTCCTTACCTCTAGTCTAAATCTTCCCTCTTTTAGTTTAAAGCCATTACCCCTTGTCCTAGGGCAACTGGCTGTACTAAAAAGTCTCTCTGTCTTTCCTGTAGGCCCCCTTTAAGTACTGAAAGGCTGGCGTGTGCCTCCCTGGAACCTTCTCTTCTCCAGGCTGAACAACCCAGGCTGGATTCCAGAGGGAAGAGTGACAACTACTTGCCCTGGCATGGAGGGAAGTCAGGGGTGAGCGTGGTTGCTGAGCCAGGCTGCTGGAGATAGTCAACATGAAGGACTACAACCCCTTGGCCAGCAGCCCCGGGCGCTCTGCAGCCACCTCCGTCCCCAGGGAAAGGAGCGTGTGCTTCTCAGCTGCTCCTGGCAGTCCACAGCAATGATGGCATAGGAGGGTGTAACCGTGGCTTTCTATAGAGACATTTATTGGAAGGGTATAAAAATAGAACGCAAATTTCAATAAGATGTATTTAAACACGACGCTGGCAAACAGTCCCACACAAGGGTGGGAGAGGAGCCCAGAAGGTTGGCAGTGTGTCCAGATTCCCTGATGCACCCAGCTCCACCGAGCAAAGCAGAGCCCTGATCCCCAGAGACGGGTTATGACCCTTCTTTCTTTCTGCAAACTTTTCTGTCCCTCTGCTGCAAGCAGCTCTGCTTGGCAGTGCAGGCACTGTTTCCTCACCCAGCCATGGGAAATGCAACTTGGGGTAGGGCTCAGTGTAGACACCTGCGGAGTCTGGGTTGAATGTCTTCTGCATCGGACAGGAGCCCTCAGCTGATGCTCGCTGGAAAGGCAGAGCCTGTTCCTCCTCTTCGTGGTGCGCTGATAATGGTAGTAAATATGTGCAGTATCACATCAGTTAGGTTAATACTGAGTAACGCGTAAATGAGCATCTTAGATCTTTTAACAGTCCTCCTGCTGAAGTTGCTTCCATTCAAAAGTCCCGTCCAAAGTCAAATCAAAATTATCCTTTTCCTGCTCTCGGGAGAGCTCCAAAAACACCTGAAATGGGCAAGATAGAACTGATTATTCTCTGACTTTCACTAGACAGTGTGATGTTCCTTTGCAGGAGGTGCAGCTCTGCAACCCCTACGAGAGGTAAGTGAAGCAGCTTTACGTGGGGAGCACACACGTGGCAGCTGAGACTCGTGTGCTCTCTGGTATAACTTTCTGAGCGGCACCAGCTGCCCATAGGTGTATCTGTAGAGTAGGTTTTCCCCACCAATGGATTGACATAAACATCCCTCATCTTTGTCACCAGCCCTGTAAGAGCAGCAGTAGCCTGCTGCGTCAGGAGCAGCCGCAGAAGCTGTCCGTGGGTGTCAACCAAGGGCACCCATCCCTCGGAGGTGCTGTGTGTCTGCCTCAGGTGAGCAGACTCAGGCAGCAGCGCTTTGCCCAGCCTTGTGCCCACCCTGCTAAATCCCAGCAGTGAAAAAACCCAAACCATTTCCCAGCACTTTCCCAGTAGAGGGACCCTCTCCCACCACCCTCAGGCAGCCTTTTGGTGGAGCAGCCGTCTGCCGCCGCCCTGGCCCAGGTCTCGCTGCGGCTTTTGCTCCTGCTCCTGCTTTACAGCGTGTTCAGCCTTGAAATCACCTGCCTGAGCCAAAGTGTTCAAAGAGAAGCTGTACTCCTCGAGGCTGAAGTTTCGTTTGGCTGTGGAGAAATGGAAAAAAGAGTTGAAAATCAGCGGTCTGCCTTCCACCTTTTCAAAAAGTCGTCTTGTTTTGTTCTTACCTTCCTCGAGCTTGGAGAAAGACTGAGACAGGGGCAGTGCATCTTCCATTGGGACCTTGTAGACGAGCAAAGAGGGGAACCTTGAAGAAAAAGAAGAAAAGGTGATTCTTGCTCTGTATGGAGGTTCTGGGATCAAAACTTTATGTCACGCTACGAGCTGGATGTGTGGTCCTTTTGCTGTAGGGATCAGACATCAGGGTTGCATGTGCTGACATTACCAAACCAGATCCCCATACAGTTCATCCCTCTCCAGCTGCGATTCCATGTCTGGCCATCACACTGGGGACATTTTTAGGGATGAGGTAGTGTTGAAACCACCATTCATCCTAAATTGTATAGTTACCTCTCCTGGCGGGCTGCACTTGGGAAAATCTTCAAAATCTCAGCATGGAGGAGATCAGTGCGCTCTGGATCCTTGACCTTAATTTCCAGCAGATAGCCTTTGCCAAACTTGTTCTTCAGGTACTGAATGGAGCCAATGCACCTGCAGGGGAGAGAGGAAAAAAAAAAAAAAAGAGGTGTCAGTGTGAAACCATTGGCGCCCCACCATCTGCTCCTTCCCAAATTGCTGGTGAGGTAACGGGGAGCACTTCATAAAGCCCGTGGCGATGGGCTCAGGGAGGTGAGGCTGGAGAAGCCCCTGTTGCCATGTGGGCCGTTTCCTGGCTCAGCAGCGTGCTGGCCGTGCTGCCACCCACCGTAGCTGCCCGGACACCATGATGGCCACGCGGTCGCACACTGCCTCCGCCTCCTCCATGTAGTGCGTCGTCAGGATGGCTCCCGTCTCCTCTGTTTGCAGGGCAGCACGAATTGTTTTCCTGAGGATCAGAGGGGGAGAAAAAAAAAAAAAGAAAACTAACACTCCCTTGGAATATCAGACCCTTTTTCTTATGCCTTTGTCCCTCCAAGCGCCTGTCCCATAAAACAAGTGTAAAAACTTTACATACAACAGCTTTAGACTCATGTGTATGGTAATACTTTGAAATAATGACCAACAAATATTTTTGACTCAGGTCCCTTTATGAATGCTTCCAAATCCCATCTATGACTGTCCTAAAGTTTGCGACAAGGGTGAAGTTAAAGTATTTTTTTCTCTCTCCTTGCTCATATTTTAGCCAGAGAGAAGCAGGAAAATGGAGTTTCCAATAAAACCATTGGCAGGGGCTGAACAGCACTAATCACAGATGAGGTAAGATGCTCTTTACCTCACTTTAGGCACCTACTCTTGGCTTCCAACGCCTTTACCACCGCGGTGGCACAGTGCGCGAGGTCCTACTCACCAGACATGGCGCTGCCCGTTGGGGTCCATGCCAGTTGACGGCTCATCCAGGAGCAGGACTGTAGGGTTGCCCAGCAAGCACACTGCGAAGCACAGCTACGATGGGGAAAGGGGTTTGAGTCAAATCTTTTACAGTCCCCGGGCTTCATTTATGGGAATCAATGTTCTGATTTATGGGAAATGGGGTTTTGGAAGAGGCTAATTTCCATCACCCCACCATGGGAGACAACACGGTGCTCTCCCGCGTAGCTCAGAGCACAGGCCGGGGATTTTTGATTTGTGCTCGTTATAGGTAAAAGAAAACGCACCTTTCTGGTTATCCCAGCAGATAATTTTCTGATTTTTTTTTTTAAATAGCTTTGAAGCTGCAGAGCATTCACTATTCTGTTGGGAAAGGGAACAAATGAAAGAAAGAACATTTTTGTTATTCCCAACTCAATACTCTCAATACTCTCGAATTCCCAAAAGGATAAGAAAAAGGAACTTTCTTCTCCTTGCTCTTGACTTCTGCTTGTTTTCATTAAACATTTATTGTGTTATTAAAATATAAGTGAATATTTGAAGCAAAGTGCACCGAATAAGCCACAAACTCTTTTCTAAACCCATCATTAGTGTCAACAGCATTATAAATCCATTCCACCTTGCCAGTGTCAGCTGAGCAAGCAGTAGTTAAGCACCCTTTCTTTTAGCGCCAAACTATAATATCAGAGATTTTAGAAGCGCTTCCTAAAGATAACATACTTAAAAGGACATTAGTGGTAAATTTATCCCCACTAAATGCACTTAGGCAAATTGGAGATTTTCTTGAACCCACTCACTTAATCATGGCATTTCGCACAAATCACTTAACAGTTCCATTTCCTGAGTTTCTTCCAAGATTGCCTCTGGCTCACAGTGCATTTTGACTTTCTGGTCCCCTCCCGATGCCCTAGGACTAGGGGATAAAGCATTGACAAACTCTTGGAAACCCCCTCCATCCGTACCGGTTGACAGCAGCGGCCGCGTCCTCCTTGCACACCCCTTTCACGGCCGCGTAGACCCGCAGGTGCTCGTGCACGGTGAGGTCCGGCCAGAGCGGGTTCTCCTGCGGGCAGTACCCCAGGAAGGTGGGCGCATGGTCCTGGAGGTGGGAGGTTGCTCCATCTCCCCTCTTCATCAGCACCTGCAGAACCAGGCTGATCATCTCCCATTCACATAGCCTTGCCCAGACACGAGGGCTTGGTTCAGAGGAAGACCGTGGGCTCCATTGGGATTTAGGGGAGGAAACCCAAAGAGCGAGGGAGTGACTTTGCAACCCTCACTCACACAGTTTCTGAATATAAATGTGGCCGGTTAGGGCAGTTGCAACTGCTTATCAAAATTAGATGTGGCTCACAATAATTTTTATTAATACATTATTTAATTTAATAGCACGGCGCATTCAGTTAAAACCTTCATCCCTAACGATGTTTTGAAAAAAAAAAAATATAGTTTAGCCTAGGTGCAAGGTTTGCACTTACACTTTTGTCACGCATCTACCCCTTTTCTCCAGCCTCCTCCTACCTGCCCAGCAGTCAGCGTCGTCTCTCCAGTGATCATTTTGATAGCTGTGCTTTTACCAGCTCCGTTGGGCCCCAGAAGTCCCAATACTTCTCCTGGAATTAATACATATAATTTCTTAGTAGTATTCTCTGTCTAACAAATATATCAGGCACAGTCTCATGAAAGAAAAAAAAAATAAAAGACAGCATGCTAATATCAAAGATCCCACAAAAGTAAACAGTATAAACGTGTCCTCTGGGAGTCCCTAACGTTTCAACTCCAACGGATGCTGAGTCCGAGCGTTGCCCCCAGGGCTCTCAGAAGGCACTGCTGAAGCTCACCCTGGAAGGAGGGAGCTGTGTTATTTTGGATAACGGAGAATCAAAGGTAAACCATAGGATGCATCCACGTCACGTTGTTCATTAACACATCAACCACAGACCAAACGTGCCTTAACCACAGAGCAAATAGGTTTGACCTTTATGTCCTTGCTCAGATAACGGAGAACCTGCAGGGAATTAACTCTCTGGGTATGATGAAGGGTCCAAAACAGGCCTTGGAGAACAGTTCCGGTTCTCACCTTTTTTAACACAGAAGGAAACATTTTTGGTGGCCATTTTCTTCTTCTTCTTAAAAACTGAACCAGCTTGCTTTATTTTATATTCTTTGCACAGATTGCTGGCAATAATGACTGATTTCTGAAAGCAAGGAGGAAGAAGAAAGATTATTATAGTCTACTATTATTATAGTCTATTAAAGAAAGATTATTAAAGTATATTACACTGGATAACATTAATGCTTTACTAATATTTTTCCATTAAAAAAGACGGAAAACCTTCTAAAAATATTTGAACTTGTTTATTGAGGATATGAGGTGCGACAGGACACTTTATTGTCCACATTCCTCTTAACAGCTTTCTTCTCTATCCTGATGGTGCTCACACTGGACGTTTGGGAGTTTGATTTTCCCGGTGAGAATAGTACAGCCCGAGCACTGACCTCCACTTATTGATACTCGCTGGTTTGTTTCTTACCAGTGGGCTTCTTACTGGTATAAAATAAAATTAGAAGGACAACACTTAGTCATACCTCCTTGTGACTCGGAGACGCTATGGCATGTCTCACTGCTACTCTTTCAGCTTTAACATCTTCATCTTCCTCTTCGAGCTCCTCGGGGTGCTGGTGGCTGCTTTCTCTTCTTGGGGAAATCCTACAAACCCACCAGATTGGTCTCAGCGTTTTGTTCGATATTCTTGTTCTCCACCAATGCATTTCAGGTAGACCAAGAATGAATGTCCTTCTGTTTCAATGTTTCTTGTGGGTTTTTTATTTTTATTTTTAATTTTTTTTTAGTATTTACGATCTTTCTGTGTTGTACAAAGAACCATGCTGGCGGTTCTCCGTTGTGTGGAGGTACTAACAAGCCTGAGAGCTGTTTTATATTGTCATAGCACTGTAGTATTTAAGGGGCTATTTTAATTATAAAAAAATCTTCAAGGAAAAGCAGTGTTGTAGGAGTTTAGATCTTGCATGTGCCTGTGGTGTATGCGTGTTTATACAAACCTAAATATCGGGTCCCTTCTCAGAACTGCTCTTCCATATTTTATCTCCAAATATCGAAGAAGAAAAATGAAAGCCACAGAATGGATATAGGGCTGCAAAAAAGAGGTTGCCGCATTAACAGCCTTGCCTTCCATCCTACTATGGCTGAAGCTGAGGAGATGGTGGCAGCATTATATAATATGTGGGGGAAAAACATAGTATGTGAAAATAAAGTCCATTAACGCCTAAACTCAAGGTAATCCTGAAGGCTGTGAACTCTACTACCATTTACCAATACTGCAGAAAATACCTAGGGTAGGAGAAAACCACAATTCATAAAATAACAGGGCAGCATTAAGTGATCTGGGCTTATTTCCCTTTCCCTTTCCAATTTCAAAGGAGCGAGGTTATTTTTGCACAGAGGGGTAATCCATCATCCAGACCCACCGAGATCCATGAAACAAGCTCAGGGTTCTTGCCTGCTTCCTCGTAACTGAGGATGGGGTTTAGGAGACACATAATAAAAGTAATCTTAAAAGTTTTCTTACTGCAAAGAGAGCTATTAGCACATCATTTTTTAGACCCCCAGCAAACATCTCAATGTCTTCTATAAAAATCTGTAAGAATAAAAGAAAAAAACAACACTGCAATGAAGACCTGTAATTCTTTAGTATAATGCTGGCTAATTTTGGAAAAGTTAAAGCAAACAACAAATACTTTGCAAATGTACAAAAGCTTCTGATTTACCCAAAATATTCACCGTACAAATGAGCAAATACAGACAGTTGACTTTGGGCATCCCAGTCCTATACCGAAGAGTGTCACTGCCCTCAGGACATATATCAGACTCTTCTTTTGGGGCTAATGGCCTATTACAGGAAAACATCTGATCATCTCTCCTTTGGCATCCCGCTGGAGAAGAGGTGGAGGTGAGTGGGACAGGACAGAGGAGGAGTCTCTTCTATTTGTACTTCACTCCTAAGTAGTTTATGGCTCATAAGTGGTCTTGCGTGTAGCTGGAGAGTTTTGTTAAATTCTTAGTTGACTTTCCAAGACCACCCTCAGCTGACATAGAGTAAAGCACCTTATGAGTATTCTTAGTGCTCACTCTATTTCCATGCAAAGTCAGATGTATAAATTCAAATTTTCTTGTATGATTGTTCAAGTCAAGTTGCTCGACTCGGCACGGAAAGAATTAAGAGGGCCTACCTAATCTACAGTCACAGCTCAAGGGCACGAGAAGAAGACCCTAGCCATAATGAACAGCTGGAAAAATTAGATCTGATCTGAAAGTCATCTAATGATACATTCTGGCCATTTGGATAATCCCACCCATAAAAGGAAACTAATGAGCCTTCCCAGAACGCAGATTGAGATTACCACCAGACTTTGCTCACAAGGACACATAGTTGTGCTTTACGGTGGGGTGCCTCTCCGTGCCCAGCGCCACCACTTACCTGCTGGCAGTAGATCAGAACACCCATCAGTGGATACACAGGAATCAAGAGAGACTGAACATAGAGGGAGACTCTAATATCGGTTGACAAATCCAGGACTCTGCTGACGATAAAAGAAACAAAGCACACCTGAAAATGAAACAAGAGGGTAACTTAGCTTCTGGGAAGTTTTATGCTCCTCATTGGTCTTAAAAATTATGTGAGTCTACCTTTTCAATTCCCTGTTGAATTTCTAAAAATGGACATGAAATATAAAGATGAGAAATGGTGAGGGTTCAGGAGGTCCTCTGCCATTTCTGGTTGATGGTAGGCTGTTGGTTTGGGTCAGCCAGTGAAACTTCTTCCCAGACACCGGGCTGCTTCGGGCAGAAGAACGAAGCATGGGAGTCCGTCCTGTTCTTTCCCGTCCTAGTTCATGCCAAATAACCCATCTCCTTCCAGGTCAGGCACAGGCTATCTGCATCTAACCTGATGGCTCATATCTCAACACCTTACATCTCTTGGATGTGAGATATTGAACAGAGCTATAAATAACTTTTTTGCCTCCATTCCTTCACCAGCTCAGGGTGGATCCAGGCATTTCCCTGTGCCACAGCAGGATTGTGGGAGCAGAACATGGTGACATGAATTTAATATAGAATTGACTGCTATAAAACACATGCCCATATTTATGCTCTGCATCTGTACTTGGTGTTTTGACCTCTAGTTCTTCCTTAAGATCTCAAAATACATTTCTATAAAACCCTACAGCACGTTACCTAGCCATATGCTTACCACTATCAGGATAAAAGACCAAAAATCGCAGTTCCATCCTTTGCGAAAAATGAAGGAGATAAGGTAGATGAAGAGAACGATAGAAATTCCATAGCCAAAACTACCCATGATCTACAGAAAAAAAGGGGTTTCATTAGAGAAAATGGAGTGATCTAAACAACCAAAAACCTATATATAGCAAGATGGTTCAGTTTAAGTGGTCATGCTTTAAGATCAAGGCATTCAGAAATTCCCACAATTTTACTGCTAAGTGTGAAGGAGTGTATTAAGGCAAGATTTATTGCCTTCGAGTTCCAGCTGGGGAAGCCCAAATGATAGGATGTGAAACAAGGAGAAGGTCAGTAAGCACGTGGAGACGTGGAGGTGTGCCAGCACCGTCTGCATCCACGACATCTCAGCTGCCCCTACACGAGCTCAAAATATTACCCCAATCCCTCCCTAGTGAACCGACAGTCACGCGAATGGGATGTACCAGGAAGAGGAAGCTGTCGATGCTCCCAGAAATCTTGTTGCTCATTGTGAACGGAAGCCCAAACATCGAGAAGAGAAGGAGCCAGCACAATGGGATGTCCACCAGTGCCTGGCCGCACCAGTACGCCGAGGGAAAGAGCCCCGAGATCCGCAGCTGGGCACGAGCTCTCGCCTGGGGAGGTGCAATGCAAAGGGCAGTTTATTGTCAGTGCCTGGATGGCCAACTGCGCCATGGGAAAGGCTCCAGGAAACAGAAAGCTGACGAAAAGCTGTTACCATTGTGATACCGGGGTAAAATTCCACCTCTTTTTACCTTTTAGCATTTTGTGCTGGCTGCAAAGCTGCTCCTTGGCAATACAGAGTAAAACTCAAGCTGCCCATCATATTCAAACGTTCCCATGGCAATGCAGTTATAATCCCTTCTGCCCACCCCAAATCTATTCCGTTTCAAGGAATTTACCTTGTAATCCTGCATGTAGCCCATTGCAAAGAGAGGAGGAAAACCAGGGAATAACAGCAGCATATAAGTGAGGTAAAAAGAAACAAAGTAATCCCAGAATCGCGGATTGTCTATCTGAAAACAAAAGAACAAAGAGCGTTTGTAGAAAAAAACCCGCAAGGTAATGGCTAGATGCCACAATTCATTTTACTGCATTTCTCATGAATCACGGGGCAGTATGAACACATTCAGATATGAAAGTAAATACTGGCAGGAGGAAGGTTTTCCCCAAACGACAGCCCTTCAAAGTGCTGGCCACTGGTGAGGAGAGATGGGTGGTGCAGGTCCACTCCTCCATCCCAGACCTGTGGTGAGATATGTCTTCTGTCAATTGATGGGCCACAGCTCAAATAACATGAAGTAGAGAATCAAGAACCTCCTGAAGAAATCCTCCCAGCCACCCTCTCCTTTCAGCAGCCCTCAAGAACCAGAAGGGAAAAATTAACGACAGTTTTCCTGAAGTCAAACATGATGGTTCCAGAGTCATCACCAAGGAAGGTGGGTCGACAGGTACAGAGAGCCCCACATGGCTGCCCATTAAAATCTGATGACTTACCAAGACGTTAAGCAAATTAAAAAACTATTTTCTGACACCTTCTGGCTGCCAGGTTCTGCCACTTACAGAGAAAAATGGGTGATTCCAGATCCGAATGTGCACGGTGGAATTGAGCGATCTCAGCAGGGCGTTGCTAATGATGTTCACAAGCACCGGGAAGCAGTTGACGGCCTCTACATGGCATAACACGGTAAACCTGTAGCTCTTCAAATAGCAGGAAAACAAGATGAAAACCCTTGCGTTCTCACATCTACAGAGAACCAGTAGAAAAAGAACATGCTAGGAGAACCCAGAGCTAATTTTTGCCTGTGCTTGGTTTGCTAAAAACCAAATGGCAAGGTATTGGAAATCTGTATAGCTGATGCTATGAAAATGAAAAACTTGAGGTGGATGATGAGGGAGATAAGGTCTCCTATAGCATGTAGTTTAGCAGTTAAAATCTTTGTACCCGTGGGCCTTACTCAATAGGACCATCCCACAGGTAGACCTGATGGAGGCATTTTGTTTGATTATCTGGTTGTTGGGAAGAAACAGGAGGAAGAGAACAAAAATACTCACCTGGCCTTTGCGAGACACTTTTATAGCCCCATTGTGCTTTAGCTCCTCTGTGATATTTTCCTCGCTTGTTGTTTCCACTGTGAGATCTTGGCTCTCGAGCGTGTGGATAAAGTCTTCAATGCCTGTGCCTGGTGTGAAAGCCAAAAGTAGAGGAATCGTAATACTGAACAACAAGAGTCTTTGATAGCTTGTTGGGTTTTTTTTTTCTTTAAATCCATGACCACCAAACAAAAACAGAGAAAGTCTAATAACCATGGACATCAGGCAGCACATATGTGGTGGATCATTGAGCATTCATTTCTGTGAAGTTAATGGATTTCAGTGTCATTGACTGAATCTTGCATCTTTTTTTTTTTTTTTTTTGTAGCTCAGTTGCTACACAATGTATTTTCCTTATTGATGGTCTGATGAAGCCAACAGTATCACAGTCTGGCAAAATAACATAAAATAGCACCCACTTATAGGAATGTTGAAGGTAAAAACTGCGGAAGCAGACCATTAATCTGACTCAGCATTAGTGAGACCTTGCTCGCTGTGGTGCCTGATTTGAGGATTCCTGTACTATGAAAATGCAGCAGTTGTTTGGATAGAGATCTGGATTTGGGGTGGGGAAAGAACTAGGCACCTTCTAATCCCGTCTGCTACAATATCCTTTTTCACATCATTGCACTGGGTTCTCACCAGTTACTGAAGCTGAAGTCGGCTTCATTCATAACCCCTTAAAAGTCACAATTTCCATGCTCTTCTGTCACTAAAACCTTCATCACCCCTTGGATCCCCTCCATCCTACAACCATCTGCTCTTTCCCCTTATTTTCCTTTGCAACAGCAAGAAACTCCAGAACAGGAAAAGATGAGGAAAGGCTCGTTCTCCTCACCCGTGGTGTTGTGGACCAGGAGGCTGGTTGTCTCCGAGCGAGCCCTTTTCCCCAGGGGCAAGAAGTACCGCGCAGACGAGAGCTCCCAAACACTCACGCTCTGCCAGGCAGCAACCAGGGTCAGTTGCAAAAGCAGAGGAAGCAGAAAAACCACATAGAGCAGCAAACTACATTAAGAAAGAAATGAATAAACACTCTGAAAACAGATATTCAGAGGAACATGTTTGCGTATTGGGAATGCTGTACTATATTCAGGTTACCCAGTGCTTTTCCCGTTAAAAATTTTTGGCAATTTTATTTTCAGAAGTCTCAAACTTTGAGCATTCACAAAGGCACTCAAAATTTAGCAGGGAGAGGACCTCAGATCTGGAGTGCTCAACTTTGTAGGCCCACAAAATGCCTTTCAGTCTCCCTTAAGATACAAGTTTTTCATAAATCAGCATCTCCCTTCTGTTTCTTGTGCCTCAGCGGGAAATGCCAGCATGCCAGTTTTAAGACCGATGGGGCCAAATGAGTTCACACACTGGCAATGTGAGACAAGTTTAAAAAGAAAAATGAAAGAGGAAGTCTTGAAAGTACACACTATTTTATTTTAAAAATTCCTCCTCCATCTGCAATAAAAGTGTTTCTAAATGATTCTTTTCTTCAGAAGGAAAATGATGTTCCCTTGAATAAATCAGTCAGTATAGAATTGAAAATGCACAAAAGGGAGATTTTATATTATTAGCACTGGAAAGGAGGAAGCTTTCCTCTCCTCTGAGAGCAGATTGCCAAGATCATTCATAGACAAGACCTGATATCAATTAATCCAAACGCTCATCGCAACAGGGGTGTGAAAATTATCCCCCCTGTGGTGACTGCGTCCAGTTCCAGACCTGGAAGAGAGAATCACATTGGTACTTACATTGACCGCAGGTTTTTCACGGAATTCTTAAGCTTTAAGAAGTGCACCCATGCCATGGCAGAGACCTGCTGCCTCCAGAGAGCCAAGCCGCCCACTGCCACCTTCCCGGTGTCCGAAAGCAGCAGGGAGCCCGGCTCCGTCTCGTCAGGGCACTGTGGTCCTGCTTCTGCCCACTGCTCCCCAAGGACACGCTCATCTGCAGAGAGTTTTCCACATGCACATTTATGTCTGAGACCAGCTTCTACGTTGTAATGTGTGAATAATTAAGAACCACCTCGTAATCAGCTGTTGGAGGCATGCCCAGGGCTCATTGCACAGTAGCCATTCTCTTCGGCTACAGACTGTATATTTGCAGCCACGACTGTACCTTCTGGATCCACTGTGGCTTCTTCCTCCAGTCTCAGGAAGACATCCTCCAGGGTTGTCATGCTAACTCCATAATTGATAATTCCCTGGTCAGAGCAGCTGTCGAGGCCACTGAACAGATCTGCAGGATAGAGATAATACAAGCGCCTTCAAGGGTTCAAACATAAGCACATATCTCCAGACCAGACCTTGGTTCAGCTGAGTCAACCTGACTGGAGCATCTCCAGTCTCAAGGAAAATGAGAAAGCAGCGAGCTGCTAGGATGCAAAGGGTCTGGAGGACCATGAAACTGCCAGATCCATAACTCATTGAAGATGTTTTTCTGTTTAGCTCTGTAATTTCAGACTATGCATCTTCTGAGACAGGAGGGCTATGGGATTGTCAGACTCAACGTGATGGACACGCTGCGTGAGGGTCTGTCTGGTGCCACTGCAGGTATGGTATGGAGCGGTACCAGTTGTATGGAGTTTTCTCTTGCCTCTAACTTCTCTTTTAACAGAAAGGAAAATAAACTCTTAGTAGCACGTATAGCCCAGTTTAGCCTGGCGGGTTTTTCATTACAAACATTAAAAAAATATTTATTGAATATTTTGATCTTAAACATATGGATGCTAAAATTGTGGGGGAAAACCAACACCCAACAATTCTAAAGTCCTTAAGTGACCCCTGGATAAGATCTCCCTCATCATTTCTCTTCCCCCACATCTGTGATTATTTTTTTCTCTATGTCCAACTCTCAGTTATTTTAATGTACATTACCTGGAAATTTATTCACGTTTTCTAATGGCAGTTTATATCTCAGCTCATATTGACTGTGTCCTGAGAATATGACATTGGGGATGTGCCGTTTAACCAGAGATGTCACGTTCTCCAAGTCACAAGACTCACTGACATGGATCCTATTCAGTTGAAAAAAACAGATGCTTAGTTTGGAAAAAAAACCCCAACCCAATAAAAAAAAACCCAATCACCATTGTATTTGCTAGTAGGCACAAAAAGAAAACTCCAGCATACTTCCTTCATTCCTTACTGTGGAGTAAAGTGCTGCTGCTGTTAATTTATCTGAATATTAATTCAGTTAATATTCTTGTTTTGATGACATCTGCTCTACAGTTTCACCCTTACAGTCATTCTGGTGTCTCCTTGTACATGTGTGTTCCCAGATACTGGTTTCTGGGGCTGAAGTAGATACCTTAAGTGATAGCCAATCCCCCATTTTTTCTTCAAGAACAGAGAAGAACCGACACACTTCAGCCTCCCGTGCGAGATAAAAGCCTTGCGGTCTGAAGAAAGAAAGAAAAAGCCAAAGGAATTTATACTGTAGAGCAGCAGCAGTTCAAAACTCTTTTTGCAACGGAACCTCATGTGGACTTTCTGCTCCAGGGTTATTCTGCAGAGGCGCCGCAGGCTGAGCCTGCGCTTACCTGCAAGGATATCGGCCTCGTCCATGAACTGGGTACTGAACAGGATGACCCGGCCAGCTCGGTGCTCCTTGAGGAGGCTCCACACTTGGTGCCTGGAAAGAGGATCCAGCCCAGCTGTTGGCTCATCCAGGAGCAAAACCTGCAGGAAAGGATGGAATCAGACATTATTTGTTGCTGGAGCGATTGCACGTCTTTTGGGTTTGGTGTTCCCCTGAAGGCTCAGGTCCTGAAGGTGAGACACCCAGGGCTCCGCTTATGCGAGGGCAACTGTTCTGGGAGCTGGGCAGAGGTCAGGGAACTACCTATCTGCTTTAAAACTAGACTAGCAAGATGGGTTATGAATTTAACAAGGTGAAATTATTAAATTTATTAATTTAAATAGTTATGAGCACTTTAAAGAGGTCTGAAATCACGGGTGAACTTGTGACCAAGTACATGTTTTAGTTATGTTGGACCTGAATATTCCCCATATTGCTGAGCCGTGCCGGCTGCTTTACCTGGGGGTTTCCAAGCATGGCTATTCCAATGGATAACTTCCGTTTTTGGCCACCACTTAGTTTCTCAGCTTGAGTGTCTTGAATGCCACTGATATCCAGCAGTTCCAAAATGTTTTGCACCTAGAAGAGCACAAGGATGTCCATTCCCAGCACCAAATGTCCTTCCTACAGCCTCACGTCGCTGCGCAGTGATGCAGTACAGGGGAACACGCTCTTACCTCTCGATCTACCTCTTTGGATTTGATGCCCTTGATTTCTGCAAAAGTTTTTAAATTTTCTTTCACCGTTAAGACTTCAAAGTGTATGTTGAATTGTGGGCAAATGCCAATCATCTCTCTGATCTCTTCTCTGTCTCCTGTTTCAGACAGCTTGTAGTTGTATATGGTGGCAGAGCCTGTTTACACGAATAAACGTGATGAAGTGGAACAAACTGGTCTTTACGGCTTTTGAATCAAGCCCACCCCATCCCACCATTTGCCATCCTACCTTCAGAAGGCAAAGTAAATCCACTGAGCACGTTTAACAGCGTTGTCTTCCCAGCCCCACTGTGGCCAAGTAAGGCGGTGATCTGACCCTCATAAATATTTAAAGACAAACCTAGAATGAAAATGGGAAGAAATGAGGTTTGACTTGCCTCCCCTCATTGGCAAAGGCAAGATAAGTCAAGAAGCATAAGAACTAAGTAGTAATAATTAGTCAGAAGTGCATTAACCAAATTAGGCTAAATTTCCTCCAGCCTTGAACTAAAGTTCATCTATATTTAACAGAAAAGACAGAAACACAACAATAAAAAAAAAATAAATCTTTCTTCTCTTTACTCTAATTAAAAGTAGAAAATCAGTAAGATTAAAAATAGAAGGTCGGTAAGATACCTCTTAAAGCTTCTGTCTTCTTGTCTTTCTTTTTATATACTTTTTTAACATTGTTGAGTCTAAAAGGAAGGTAAGGAGGCTATTATTTCAAAGTTCCTGTAAATACAGTTCCCCGATGCCCTTTTTCATTCTTATCGGTCTTAATTGAAGATGACGGAAGTGGCATGAAAAGTGAGAGGTACTGGGGAGCCACCCTGAGACTCGGTAGGGTTTGGCATGGTCTGTATGCTGGCGTGAATGCCACAACCTGGCAGGCAGTACTGGAGCACCAAGCCTTGCAAAGACAAGGTCAAGCCCATTGCAACAGATGGCTGTTTTACAATGGGCTGCCCTCCGCTTTCGCCTTGTTGTCCCTAATGGACATTTAACAAAATCTAGAGCAAAAAACCCTGTTGTTTTTTTTAAAAAAATCTGAGTTTATTCGAATTTCACTGTTAGTGACCAGCCTGAATTAGCTATTTATCCCATCTGCATCTTATCTCTAATTTCTCTCTGTGAAACAAAGTGTTTTGCAAGAGCCTCATAAACATGAAAACTGCCTGGATAAGTCAAAACAAAGCTGATGGCAGAAGATGTGGTCTGTAGGAGCATAAACCCAAGCAACCCGACTCAAAAAGCATGAATAGCAGTTCCTTCTCTCTTAACCTGATGGCCTCCTTCCCCGTGAATTCAGGGGGCACCGGCTCTACATCATCACCAAGGAGTTCCTCAGGGCTCCCTGCCATTCTGGACATCTCCCTGGTGGAGCCTCTCCTGCTCCGCACCCAGTATGAGGGCTTCAGGCAGAAAAAAGGGGGGTCTGGGATGCCGTATTTGCCTGACAGGAAAGCAAAGAAGATGACCTGTCATTGACCAAAGCCACAACCAAGACATCACCTAGAGTAAACATTTAGGAGGTTCTAATAAGTACTTGGCTGCGTCAAAACTCGTACTTTGTGCAAAAAAGAGGTTTGGAGCTAGGGTGAAGGAGACAAGAAGGTTGGCTTCAGGGCTATATCTAATGAATTCAATATTTTACTTAATCTATTAAAAAATTGTCCCACACATTATTACACTATTTTCTCAAAAACTGTTCCACAGCAGTATAACTGGCAAGAAAAAACACTAAATGTTTTGTTGACTCTGATAGAGTGTATCTGGGGTAGAAAATTCACCCAGCAGTATAATGTATTTTTTTAGTACAAAACCTATTTTGGTTGACTCAGAGAATGGAGCAGCCCATAATTTCCTTATTACTATGACACTCAGGAGCTATTACAGTCAGTCCACACAAACCAAAAGTATAAAAGAAAAAGTATGATCATGAGCATAAATCATACCTACCTGGCAGAACTTTGTCAAAATACATCGCTAACAGCATGTACAAGACTGAGTCAAAGACCAGCATAATGTAAGTCGAAAATAAAAAATATGATTCCTCCATAAGGTTAGAAAAAGAGAAGCCCATTCCATATTTTTCTAAATGGAAAACCTGAAAGAAAGGACAAAGAAGAAGAATTTTCAGGCTGGAAAACTAAGCACATGCCATCACACCGTGGATGCAATTGGCTTTGTTAACCCAGAAGTCATCTGCAGTACCGACCAGTTTTTCTTCCTTTCTTTTGAGTGAGGAAGTGAAATAAATTTGCTCCATGCAGAGATCTTATATTTTCATTCAGAATTTTCCAGAACAATCCAGAAGCAGAAGATCAGATTTTTATAGAAAATCCTTCAAGAAACCTGATATTTGCACCCTTGACATGACAAAGTCATGACAAAGATGGCATAATTTTACACAGTGATTGATTTACCCATATGGTAAATCAGCAGTAGACTCAAGTTTCTTCTGCTTGTGCAGAAATCTCCTGTCCCAGGCAGATTTTTTTTTACATTAGGAAATCAAATATTAAATAACTGGAGCTGGAAAGCATCGCTCAGAGCTATGGAGAGATGAGTGATGGAAAACTGGGAAACTGCACAGAATTATCGAAAGCGGGGAAGGAGGGAGGATGGCCGCAGCAGCAAACTCGAATTGTATTGGCACAGTTTCTGCTGCTGGGAAGAGTTGCTGCAGCAAGAGGAGGATGACCAGGTGGTGAAGAGCTGATGTCCCCAGGTGCACTCCCACCTGCCTGGGTCCAGCCTTGGCTGGTGATGGTGCTGTTGGATACAGTGATGGGCTCGCTGGGGCTTCCTCAGGTTCACAGGGACTCTACAGAAGTGCACAATGGCAGATTATTTGTGGCACGGGCAGGGGTTTTCTCTGCATTCATCAGTTCTTTTGATGGGGGAATGGGATGGGGGCATTGGAGCCCCTTTTTGCTGCCCGACGGCAGCTCAGCTCACATGGAGTTTTCAAAACAGGACATGGATATGAATGAGAAGTACCTGAAGGTTTTACAGATGTGGAAAAGCTGATCTTTTGAAATGAGAAGGATTAATCTCTATGCCTTTCTCTATCAGTGAAGTACAGCAGGGTCTTTTATTGTGACACTCTGTGACAAAATGTACTCTGTCTCCCCCGAGAGGGCCCAGGACAGCAAGCTACTGGGAAGGTTCAGCTGCAGAAATGATGCCCCATACCTTTGCAATGCCAGCATTAAATGCAAAAGGACAGAAGAGACTGAGAAAAAACTTCAACGGTTCTGGAAGATTTTCTATCAGCACCGCGAGGCTCAGGCATCCGAAGAGAAAGGTGATGAGGAACCCCGTGGAGCCAGCGAGTTTGGAGGTCCTTAAGAGGGAGCAGAGCATGAAAACCAGATGGATCTGCAAGAACAGAAGTTTTCTTCAGTCACTGGAGGAAATAAATATCCTTAACAGTAGCATTTCCATTTGCCAGGCAAACGGATATCTGGTGAGCTGGGTCCGTGTAACAAAATACACTGAAGTCCTTCTTAGTGGGTTGATCTGAGTTTTAAATTAGGTCTTTTGTAGCCAACCCACTGCCTTTCAGATCTTCAGGCTGCAATTCAAATCACTGCTGCTGAGTCAGAGACTCCACTCCGCTACTTCAATCGGTATGACCATGCAAATGGTAGAGTCCCGCGCGCTGGGAAAAAGGCTCTGGAGTAACATTTTAGGCTCAGCAACGTACTAATAAATCATGTGGTGAGAAAATTTGGCTTCAAAACCTGACTTACACATGCTAGGCCGTACAGGAAAAACAGCAGTGAGACTGCAGGGAAGCTGCTGAGATAGAAAGCATCCTGCACCACGAGAGCTGTCAGCAGGCAGGAGAGGACCATCACGTAAATGGCATACAGCAGACTCCAGGAGAGCCTGAAGAAGGAAAGGTGGCATTAGACTTTCGTTTAACTGAAAACTGTTTTGTTACAACTTCATGTGCATGGCAGAACCATTTAAAATTAAAATATTAAGTATTCCCCTATTCCCCAGAGTCAACTCATTCACACTCTGTGAAGAACGGGAAGCATGACCCACCTTAGGAGGAAATAGGCTTAGGAAAAATATGCTGCTGGCATGCTCAGCCCTTCTGATTTGTTCTTAGAATACTGGAGAAAACTTACAAACTCATTTAACTTATTAACTCATTGCACAAATACCCAAGAGTATACTGATTTTTGGCAAACAGATATTTTACTTAAAAAAGAACTCACCAAAATGCAATATCCTGCAGCCCCATTGTCTTCATCAATACTTTAAGTGTCTTCTTTTCCCTTACAACATTCATCGACAAGAAATACATGAACGGAGAGAAACACATCACGACAGTAATCATGAAATAACTGTACTCCAGTGTAATCGAGGAGATGACACTCCGGGACTTCATACGGACACCACCAATTGATTTCATTTCTTCCCAAACAGAATGGTTTGTCACCATCTAAAGGAATTCAAGGTCAACATCTCAGTATTTAACTTATTTTCTACAGTGTGATGCATTTATATAAGAAACCTTCTGATTCATCCTCCCTAGATTTACTTTTTAACGCGGATTTAGAGGAAGAAAATTACAAGTAATGCCTTCCCCATGGGGAGGGTTCACCTGACCCATTAGTGTGTCTGCACCTCAGCCAGACATCCCCCCTTGTCTATTGGGAGAGATAAATGCTTCAGCACACCCGGAGGCCAGGATCCAGACACACAAATGACTCCCAATCCCTAAGGTCCCCCAGGTGGGAAAGCAGCCTGCACAGCGGGAGGTGCACAGCCAGGTGGAACGACCCCTACCCCGGTATGTATTTGAGGAACAATTTGGAAAGGAAGGACATGAAATGGCAGACATGCCTACTTTGAAATCAAGTCATCCAGCACACAGTCATACCACCCCAGTACCCTGCAAGAATGGCCTTTTCCTTGGAATCTGAGAAATACTCTAAATTAAACAGTGGTATTACACTTGGTTCCCAGGCTTGGAGAGAAAATGGCATTTTGAAGAGAAACAAAAGTTAGTAAAAATCTTCAAAATCAAATTGAAAGCAGTCATTTTCTGCAGGAACTGCCAATTGTGTTCAGATTCTCACTATCGCTGCCAACAATACTCAGGCAGACAAGTATTTTAAGATACTCGTTTTTCTGCAGAATCTTCTGACAAGCCCCTCTCATGCTATTGTCACAGAACAATTTGTCTTTCTTGGACCGAGTTTAAAGCCAAAGGACACCTACACCAGCTCGTAAATTCAATTTACCTCTATAATAGCAGCATCAATGCTGGACTGCAGGGACAGGAAGCCTTTGTACCAATACCTCGGGCTGTCACAGAACCGCGACGAGAAATTGTAACAGTTATCTGCAAGGACGACAGGTTAAGGGCATCACAGGTCGGAACAGGGAGACATAATTGGTTTTCACTACAAAAGCTGATGATAAGCATGCGTATGCATGATGGGAAACTCTTTGAATGGACAGTGGCGTGCTGACAAAAAAAATATAACAATTAACAATTTATTAAATCATTTAACATATATAGATTATTCCGGCAAAACGATGCCTATCCACGCCGGGCAATCACCCACCCATAAATTCTCATTTTGTATTACCTATGTATCCAAAGTTGTCATTTGGAATAGCCACATTCCCAACAGCGAACCTGAGGTGATAGGAGAAGTTGTCCTTAAATACAACCCCTACAATTTCATTGTTGGAACTCCAGGCCTTCTCCAGGGCGCTCTCATTGTCCAGTGCCTCTAGTTTCATACCTGTAGTTTGTAAGAAAAACATCGCAGTGAGTTTCTAGAGGTCTGGAAATGTGTGCGCAGGCACTGGGTGTTTATTCTGCTTTTTTAGCATTGCAACCCCTCTTTTCCAGTCCTTCTCCCTAGGCAAGGTGGCACCTTGAAACACTTCATACTTTACCGGTTGGGAAGAAGTGAACCACAAAAGAATGAGCCAATGTGTCTTAATAGTATTATTCTACCAAGGCAGAGCTTTACAGCTCAGAAGCACACACTGACCTCACTAGTAATTTAAATATTAGAGAAGAAATCTTTGTGTGAAAGGAGGATTTGGGGTGAATTTTCTCTACTGACCAAAGATACTGGAGAACCACTATGTACAATAGTGGAGAACACAATATGTAACAGATTAAATTACGACAAAGCTAAATATTTAAATGGCGAAGCATACCTATCATTACAGAGTTCAAGGCCACTTTGTTCATTATTTGCCTTGTGGTCACGGTGACGGGTGTAAAAGCGACGGTGACCCCAGTGGCATTGTAGGCAGGATCATCCAACTGCCCGAGGGAGCTGTAGGGCACTTCGGGGTAGCGGATGTTCATCATGAATGTGCCCACGATGAACAGCAGTGGCAGAAAGAGCAGAGAGAGCATCCACTCCTAGGTAAGGCGCAGAGCAGAGAGAAGAATTTAGTAATATAATGGTATATGAGCATATTGTCTGCAGGATTAAAATATAAACAAGAGGCACTCAGTCACGCCGGCTTCTTAGATGTTGTCGATGAAACAAGGTCTTTGCATTGTGCACGTCACCTCAGTAAGTTACTCTGCTTAAAGAGCCCATCTGTGCTTTCGCACGTCACACAGAAATATTATCAGTTAAAAAAGTAAGGTCTCACAAAGTGTTCATCGTGAGCCAGGGCTAGCCAAGTGGGGGATGGAACTGGCTGACGGGCTGCACCCGGAGAGTGGTGGTCAACAGCTCCTTTTCAGATTGGCAACCTGTCACAAGCGGGGTCCCCCAGGGATCAATATTGACCCTGATGCTGTTTAATATCTTCATAAATGATCAGAACGGTGGGATCAAGTGTACCCTGATGAAGTCTGGTGATGATACTAATACGAGTGGGGAAGTGGACACTTCCAAAGGGAGAGCCAGCCTGCAGGGAGACCTGCATAGCCTGGAAGGGTGGGCTAGCAAGAACCTTATGAAGTTCAACAAGGACAAATGTAAGGTCTTGCACCTGGGAAAACATAATCCAGGGCTGCAGCATAGACTGGGATCTACCTGGCTGGGGAGCAGCTCTGTGGAAAGGGAGCTGGGAGTCCTGGAGGACAAGCAGCTCAGTATGAGTGAACAGTGCGCTGCCGCAGCCAGGAAAGCCACCAGGGCATGGGGTTGCATCAACTAGGGCATCACCAGCAGAGAGAAAGAAGTCATTGTCCCCCTCTACTCAGTACTAGTCAGGCCACACCTGGAATACTGGGTTCAGTTTTGGTGCTCACTGTACACAAAAGATGTGGACAAGCTGGGAAGGGTCCAAAGAAGGGCCACCAAGATGATGAAAGGACTGGGACGCCTGCCGTATGAGGAAAGGCTGAGAGAATTGGGTTTGTTCAGCCTTGGGAAAAGAAGGTTTAGGGGAGAGCTTATCACTACATTACAGTATTGAAAGGGTGGCTACAAAGATGGAAACTCCCTTTTTACAAGGAGTCACATGGAAAAGAGGAAGGGTGATGGTTCCAATTGGATATAAGAGGCAAATTTTTCACCATGAGAACAATCAGCCGCTGGAATAATCTCCCCAGGGAAGTGGTGGTTTCCCCAACATTGCACATGGTTAAGATTCAGCTGGGCCATCTGGTGCAGGCAGCACTTTTGCCAAGGATCATCTGGTCCAACCTTTCTTGAGGTCCCTTCCAGCCTGGGATTCTATGATTCTATGAAATGTACTTTAACTTTTAACTCTACAGGAAGGAATTGGGGCATAAGGGCAGGCAGGGACTGGCTGCTCTCAAGGGTTGGATACTCGCCCTTTTTTTTTTTTTTTTTTTTTTTACC
>VZSF01003419.1:65163-131034 GCA_013398295.1 Chionis minor
TTTTTTTTTTTTTTTTAGCTTACCTGAAAGCTCTGCATCTTCATCCTCCACTTGATCAGTACATTTTTCCACAAGAGAATTTTTGTTTGCTGATACACACTCATATTTCTCTGAAGTGTCTTCATCTTTGAACCTACAAACATTTTTCTTTAAAACCACTTTCAAATAGAACAAAAGGTAGAATAGCAGTGACTGTTGTTATTTGCACAGTCCTCACACATATGCACACTCACACTTTCTTTCCCTTTTTACTGCAAAAGGGAGAGCTGAAGCAACCCAGACCTCCTGTGCCGAGCACGAGCCAGCCCTGCAGCACAGCTTTGAGCAACGAGGGACCAAGAGACCTCGTTGTCCTCAACACACTCCCAATCCTTGCAGCTCAGCACCGAGACACTGATTATAACCAGAATTTCACGCTTCTGTCCTGTAGCGCGGTAAGGCTGGGAGGAGTTATTTACGAAATATAAAAAGGGAAGATCGGACTACATGACCTAATTGGCTTGGGTGGCCTTAATATCCAAGAAATAACGACAACAACATGGTTGGTTAAAATCACCAAAATCTTTTTGCGTGTAATTTTAATGTGCTATAGGCTTCACACCAAGACGTGTTGAGCAACCCCTGGCTGTGGTGTGAGCTGAGCTCATACGGAAAGCGGTGTTGATTGAAAGGCACCGGAGCTACGAGAGAACAAATTCTTGGAGGTGCATTTGGAGAGCTATCACTGTCGAGGATGTTCATGGGAAACGAGAGAGGAGCAGCCACGAGCATGAGTTGGTGTGTTACTCCAAAAGATGTGGCAGCATCCTTAAAAAGATGTGGTCGAAGCAAAACAAGGATTTGTTGCCTGGATTAACACTGCTGGTGGAAACTTAAAGAGCAGGCATAAAGCCAAGTGTCAGAACTTCTGCTGATTTTTTAGCTTTTGCAGGTTAAATATGTCCATATTGATATCAGTAAAATAATAATTAACAACTCCAATGAGCAAAAGGACTAAGTATCCAAATGCAGAAGGGTTACACTCAGATAGCCAAACTGCTCTGCTGTCATGTATGTGCCTAAAATATGCTTTCAGGCAAGATCTTCTCTAAGTGAAGTTTCAGGTAGACGTATCAGGGTATTTATAGACCTAATCCTTTCAAACCTTCCTGTCATACAGAAGGAGGATTTACGTTGCCCTGTTCCCTTTTGGGAACGATGCCTCATGGTGCTCATGGGCAAGACAAAGTTCGTTTTCTTCCAAATATTTATGTCGAGTCCGCGGGAGAGGCACATCTCTGCTCTAACAAGGCAGCAGGCACCGAAATGCTGGAAAAACAGCTGCAACAAATAGTCTTCCCTGGGCACATGCTGCAAACACATGTACTGGCACGGCACGTCGCGAGGATGGGGCAGGGACATTGGCTCAGCGGCAGAAATCTGCTAGTTTGCCATCGCTCTCTGAATAGAGAAGGTTTTTCTCTTACAGATGTTGTCATTAAACCCAGGTGTATAAAAATTCAGATTTAGCCTGTGCTAATGAACTCTGGGCTTCCTTGAGGAGACTGTGAAGTTAAAGTTGTGATTGCTTGGTCACTTTTTCAGCTAAGAGAAGCAAGGTGTAAGACAGCGCGTATCGCCCACATGCATTTCCACAACTGAAACGGGATTTGGGTCCCAGCTGACGCGGGTTTCCAGTTTGCCCTTCATTTTAATAGTCACACAGAGTAACCTTGAGGAGCTGACACACCGCTGAGGTTTCAGCTTCACACCCGGGAAATCCCGGGTGGGATGGAGAGCTGGTGCACCCGGTACCCACTGCGGACGTCCCACGTGTCCCCCCTCCCTGTCACCCCTCAGGGCTGCCTGGTCCCCAGCCCCGCTGCGGCAGAGTTTGGGGGGAACTCGGCAGGACTGGTCTCATTGCTCCTTCGGTGTTTCAGGAGGAATTTTTAAGAGCGTAAGATGGAGAGAAGACTTTTTAAATTCAATCTTTAGCTTATGCTGCATGTAGGGAAAGAAATCTGCTCCTCACGTGTGCTGGATTACTTTGAGTACTGAGCTGAACCTGCCTCATCCTCTTAGCACTGGGAAACACTGGAAATACACCTCTGACGCAAAATGGTCTCCGTTGGTGTGTTATTTCGTATCAAAGTAAGGTTAAAAAAACTCTATTGCCTTTATATTGTCACTAAGCTTAATCACAAGCTTAACTCAGATTATTAGAAAGTGTCTCACCTCTGCACATTCTCACCCAGTATTATTAATGGTGTTAGTAATTACTGGATGCTTTCATACTTTTTAAATAACAATTTTTACTTGTTTTAAGAAGAATGCTTAAGGCTTACCTTAAGGGGAAGGTTTGAAAGGAATCCAGAGCTTTGTCCTTTGCAGGTGCCTGTAGAAGGGGAGATGCTGAGCCTCCCTGGGCTGGACTTACCGGTTGTCCCAGCAGCTCTCAGTGCCCCTTTGTCCACAGACCCGTTTTTTCACTCAGGCGCTTCTGCCAAAAGGCATTCCTCACACCACCACTCTGCTTTTCCCTGGCTTCCTCCCCTCTTCCTCCTTGGCAGATCTTCAGATTTATTTATGTTATAACAAGCAAACAGAGCATATTGTTGTTGAGTTGCTGGAGCAGATTCTCTGAAAAGTTAGTCAGGAAATTCTTGAGTCTTGGCCAAGAGGAGAAAAATGAGCCCAACAGCAAACCGCACAAAAATCCTTTCTCTGGCGAGCTCCGTTGTGTTTCTCGGTGCAGCGAGAGAGGCTGAAGTCAACAGAAGTGTTGGAGCACAGTGCTGAAGGCGGGGGAGTGCACGGTGACTCTCGCTCACTTCCGAGTGGCAAAGGTTGTGTTTGCAACCCGCTTCGGTGCCACCAGCCCTGGTGGAGGAAGAGCAGTGAAGCGCAGCCTTCCTGGGGAGGAACGGCTCTGCCGATTACGAAATGCATTGTAAACATTGAAATAAACTTCTCTCGACTAACTCTGTGCTTCTAAAGGGAAGGGGGTTGATTTCATCCCCAGGCTGAAAGCGTGGCTTGTGGAGCACGCCTGCCCCTCCGTCACCCACTGCAACATTACCAGAGGGGGAACTAATGGTGGAAGAGAGAAGGAATCAACTGGGACAGAGGCTGGGCTCGCGAACGCGGAGGAGCTGGATCTGCTTCCCTTTGCTCTGCCTAGCGGAAGAAAACCCACCCCTAACATCTAAATAAAATTCAGATGTTTTCGAGCCAGGCAGACTCCAGAGGCATAGTAAGTCAGGACACAGAATGAAGGTAGGACCTGTCCCCAGTACATCTCCCAGTTGTACAAACCTTCTCCTCCCCTTCCAGTCCTTCCTCACAACGGGAGGAAAACCACAAAACCAAACTTAAGCAGAGAAGTGGATCTGCCAGGTCCCAGCCAGTGAATCTCAAGCTTCCTGCCTACCTCCGTGACAGAGGCACTGACGTTTGGAGATCCATATGGATCTCTGGGCGTGTGGGGTGGCTGCTTTGGGGGCTTTTCCTGGCAGGAGCAGCCCATCGCTGAGCCACGGCAGCCACCTGCTGGTACCTGCTTGCCCGCATCCCTGCCCGCATCGCCCACACACACCCCTCTGCCTGCAAAACCCACCCGCATCATCCTGACCTGCATCGCCAGCACCACCCGCACGAACTGAGGGAGATGGTGGCACGGATGGGGGTCCTGCTGCTGCAACTGTCCCATGGGATGGCACTGCCCCTGTACTCTGGTGGATCCCCAGCCCAGCATTTTCCCAGAGGCCAGGGTTTCTGGGGGACAGGGTAGCAAGGGAACCATCTGGCTGTCTGAATGTAGGGAGTTTCCATATTTTTTAAAAATTTATTTATTATTTAAAGCTCGCCCTGGCAGGCAGATATCTAAGAAGAGATGTTGAACTTCCCAGGCGGCGCACAGCCCTGGTGCCCGTCTTCCTGCCTTGGACCCAGCAGTTCATCCCAGCAGGGTTACTCCTCGGCACAGCAAATCTTCACAAGTACAGATGAATGGCAGGCATCAATTTGTCAAAGGATAAAGGCTTTATTTATTAAAACAGTAATATTTTTTTCTTTGTGAGGCTGAAAACCTGCGGAGTGGTATGTGTCATGACAGGGGTAACCAAGCTCTAGGGCTGCGTCCAACCACACATAGCAGGAACACTGATGAAATATGCTGAATATTTTCCTTTGTGGCTCCAAGGGCTCAGAGGTGTAACAGTCCCCGCTCCACAGCCCTGTCGGATGCCACATCCAGGTCGTGCTCCTCCAGGTCCTGGGTGAGGTCTACAAACACCTGCAATGGACCACAGCAGAAATGACCTCGTTGTTGTCAAGGTCTGACGGTACCTACGCTGACCACAGGCTATTTCTTCTTTTTATACGGGAAGTTTCTAACCTGTAACTTCTATACCAACATACCTGTTGCAAATTGTGCAATGACAAGCTGTACTCCTCAAGCCTGAAAGTCTGTTTAGCTGTGGAGGGATGGAGAAGACATCCTTAAAAAACAAATCCATACAAACAATTTGAAAGCAATCTTCACACTTAATTGACTGTTTCCTTTTACCTGCTTCTAGCCTGGAGAAAGACTGGGACAGAGGTAGTGCATCTTCCATTGGTATCTTGTAGACGAACAAAGAAGTCATCCTGAAAAAATAATTAAAAAATTAATTCATCCTTTCATGACTCGGTCCCAAGGTTTAGGGGTGCCTGTAGGGTTATTGTACTCCCAGGTAAATTATTGAGCAAGGTCAGTGGGAGCAACAGAGCATCCCAGCATGAGTCTGGGCTGGGTGTGCAGCCCTTGGGGTAGTGACCTTTCTTGCCGAGCCGCGTGGGGGAAGAGGCGCAGGATTTCAGCGTGGAGAGCATCGCTTTGCCCTGTGTCCGTCATTTTGACTTCCAGGTGGTAACTTGTGCCAAACTTCCTTTTCAGATCCTCAAGGGAACCGATGTACCTGCAGAGGAGGGAAAACAGGGCTCAAGCCATCATAAAGAGCAAATAAAGCAGTCACTGGATATGAGCAGCAGGTATACACACATCCTCTTATTCAGCAGTTGTTTATACTGTGCTACTAACAACCTACCTCCTCACAAAACTATGTTCGTTACATACTTGGGACAAACCAATCCCACATTTTCTATTAGATTAAGAAGAAAAATAACCCAACCACCACCCAACAAAAACCACCCACCCCCTACCCAGACTAAAAATCAGCTGGCATCCAGCGATGCCACCCCGCTGCCCACCGTAGCTGCCCCGACACCAGGATGGCCACACGGTCACACATCGCCGCCGCCTCCTCCAGGTACTGCGTGCTGAGGATGGCTGCCCGCTCCTTGCCTTTCGTGGCAGTCTGAATCACTTTCCTGGGAACAGAGGGATGGCAGTTACTCCTGGGAACAGAGGGATGGCAGTTACTCCCAGGAACAGCCAAAGAAAATCTCCTGTTTCGTGTCTCCCTCCCCAAAAAACAACTGAAATGACAAATCTGTAAAAAAGTGGACGGCTATTTAAGACTTGAGTTATCCTGCTTGAAGAGAACATGTGGATTCCAATACTACATTGCAATTTGTCACGTCAGCATCCCTCCAAATTTTACACTTTCAGTGCAAACTGTTGACGAAAAGCTAGAGCAAGCACCAGGGATGAGGGAGGAGACGGAAGAACTACCTATAGTTTTTTCCTCATGCTCTGAAGAAAGTGGAATTTGTGGCTTTTGTACCAAATGCAGGGGTTCCACTGGAGTCTACTTCTGGGTTTTTTTGGTGCACTACCATTAAGATTACATCTGATGGTTTGCAAGGGCTTACTGCCTGCCGCATAAGGAATTTAGCGAGCGGTACCCCATTCCCTGTGCATCAGGAAAAAGGGAAAACGGAGAAGTGCTCTGCCACCGAGGCAGAACCTCTTTGCCTGCCCAACAGTTACTGTGATACCCCGTCAAATCTGTTCTACACCTCTCAGTTCTGCTGAAACGGGGCTGCTCACCACATACGGCGTTGCCCTTTCGGGTCCATGCTGGCTGACGGCTCGTCCCAAAGCATTACTGTCGGGTCTCCCAGGACACTCAGCGCAAAAGACAGCTGAAATGGGAAAGACACCAAGGTCAGGGCAGGTCTGCTCTTACTTTACCTACAAAACTGGTGAGTTGCCATGCTACGTCTTAATCCCTGCGAATCTTTCAGAAGCTGAAGCTCTTGATTCCCAAATGCAGGAACCACCTCAGGTGTTCTTAGTTAACATTTTAATCTCCCAAAATCAGCTTTCTCCAAAACTCCCAAGCCTGCCAAAGATCTAAAAGTTGTTTTCCATACCATTTACTGGCAGATACACACGGTGGGGCATGAAGAGGTTTTTTTTTTTCCATTTTACCTTGTAAATCAAATTTGTGCTTAGCATTTATTAAATGCACGATGTGGGAGAGTGGGGAAAGAGGAGGGGGGGATCCTGCCAGGCTGGATACAAAAGCTATTGAAGTCAAATCATGCCAGGAACCCACTCTGCTGTATCTGTTTCTGTGTTAGGAGGAAGTAACTCCCTTTGAAACCGTAATGTTCTTTCATCAGGACATCCAATTCGCAGAAATTTTTATTTCTTGAAATAAAAAAACCCTTGAATTTCAGGCTTTGCTCCAAGAAGAAAATTTCTGCTTTGTGAAATAAAAAACCAAACCTTTTTGGTTTGGACCATATTCTGCTCTCACTGACACCAGGGCAAGGAACCCAACACATCCTCAAGCCTGAATGAAGGTTTTCTGTGCACCACATTCAAAGATGAAAGAGCAGGATTTGCCCAAGTACCAAACACAGACACAACACTTACCTTTCTGGCTTCTCCAGCGGATAACCTCCTAGCTGGGGTTTTTAAATGTTTCTGGAGATCCAAGGCCTTTTCTATGCTGTGGGGAATGGAAAGGAAAAATGCTGAAATGACCATCTCTGCTTGGCTGACACTGTGGTCAGGGGTACTGAGGAACCAGAGACTAACATCCATGTTTTGGCATCACCTTGCATTACTTGGTGATTTTACTCCTAGCTTAGACATTAAATTAAGGAACTTTTGCTGAAACTCAAGACTGTAAGCACAATTAATGAGAGAAGTGATTTACTTATGTAACTGGCCATGAACTGGAGCAAGGTCAATTTATTTTTCTCTGAAGTTTTCTAGATAAACTAGGGTTAAACAAGGGATTGAGAACAGTGTAAAGTGGCAGATCTCACCAGGAGGAGATCCAGTTTCTCCAGTGGTAGGACAAGAAGTAACGGGCACAAACTTGAACATAGGAAGTTCCACCTAAACATGAGGAGGAACTTACCTTTGAGGGTGGCAGAGCCCTGGCAGAGGCTGCCCAGAGAGGTGGTGGAGTCTCCGACACTGGAGACATTCCCAACCCACCTGGATGCCACCCTGTGCAGCCTGCTCTGGGTGACCCCGCTCTGGCTGGAAGGTTGGACTAGATGATCTCCAGAAGTCCCTGCCAACCCCGGGGATTCTGTGGTTCTCCAAGGTAAAGCTGCACTGAAGGTGCTGTCTCTTACTCGCACTAGCCAGGCGTGTCAGCAGAAAAACCTTTCCCTCTCCAACACCTCCGGAGAGAGGAAGAAGAACTGAAAAGGAGAATGATTTGGCTTTGTACCGGCTGATGGTAAGAGCTGCGTCCTCTTTCCTCATCCCTCTCACAGCAGCGTAGGTCTCCAGATGCTGGTGCACGGTGAGGTCTGGCCAGAGCGGGTCCTGCTGCGGGCAGCAGCCCAGGCGCCCCGGGGGGGACACAACGGCATTGCAGCCCTTGAGCAGCACCTGCACAAACACACACATCTCTGGAGCTGTAGCGCGTTATTCTGGGGTGAATCAGTGAAAACCTTGGAAAGGTTTTCTCCTGTGTTGTGAGGAACCTCAACAGCACATGGGAAAGGAGGTCCAGCACCACTGGAGCCATCACCTCCATCTACCGCAACTTCCGTTCACCTGAATCCAGGACAGCGTTTTCACCAAACCAAACACTATTTACCACCATGAAACTTCGGGTAATAGTACCAACATGAGGTTATCTTTTCCGAGCAATACTTTTCTATTTAAACTTTCAGTCCCAAATCTGTAACAGCAATGGCATTTCCCCTCCCCCAGCACATGTCATTAATCATCCTGCACGTAATTAAGTGATGGATTGTTACTGGCCCAACCCTGTTCACATTCGTTTTCAATTTCCCAGTTTTGCAAGGCTGTTTATGAAGAGTGTTATTTTTTTTTTTTTTTAAGGTGTCAACCTTTCTTACAAGGCTGGTGAAATTTCATGATGGGTTTCCAATACACACGGAAGATTTTGCATAGCTCAAACCCTTAAATCTGTAACATTGATTTTGATGAAAGCTAGAATGTGGTTTGAGCAAAATCAGAACTTTCTTCTTTCTTCTGTAAATATCCAGGGTTGCATGTACATAAATTCCCTGACTTAAGGGCTGCATTTATAAAAGTATCAGGATCAAACGTTCCAAAGGAATCGCCTACCTCCCCAGCAGTCACTGTTATGTCCCCAGAAATCATGTTTATAGTTGTGCTTTTTCCAGCTCCATTAGGTCCTAACAGACCCAATACTTCTCCTAGAACAAATATGCAAAAACTATTAATAATAATTATTTTTAATAAGAGCGCCTTCCTTGTGTGCTCTGCAATATCTAAAAGTACAGTAGGAGAACGGGCTGTTCATTAACTTATCCCCATAAATTAAAATGATGAACGCAGGAGTGCAGGTGCGTTGGGTCTGGTTGCACACAAGAAATTTCTAACAAAAATATGGTCTCCAAAAGTGACCTTCGCATGAGATTTCAGTCATTTACAGGGGGTGTAGCAAAATACTTGAACCTTTTTTAACACTAAAAGAGAGGTTTTTGACAGCAATTTTCTTCTTTTTCTTAAAGATGGAACTGGCTTTTTTGTCTTCGTATTCCTTGCGCAAACCGTTGACAACGATAACTGAGTCCTGTGAAGAGATGAAATGGCAAATAAAAACTCTCCTTCTATCCCATGAGACAGCTCATTTGTTCTTACCACCATTAAGTACAACTCTTTAAAGAGAAAATTCCTAAATTAAAAATCCAGGAAACAGAGCAACAGAAAAAAAGGGGGGAAAAAGGCAGAATGGCAATAAAAACATAGTGCCAGCTGAACTCCTTCTGGTGCCAGGGTGACCGTGGGCTGGATGCACTTGGACGTCAGATCAGTAAATAATAAGTAAATGAGCTGACAAAGCAAAGACAGACCCGAAAATGGAGAGTGAAACAGAAAACAAGCCAGGCGGCTGCTGTCACCTCCTCCTGCTCCAGGGAGGCCATCGCGCTCCTCACCCTCTCCCTCTCTGCCTGGACCTCTGGGGGCTCCTCCCCGGGGGGGTCCCTGTTCTGGGGGGCGACCGCTCTCTTCCGCTGGATCCTACGAGCAGAGGAGGAGAGATGGTGTCAACCAGGATTCGCTTCCAAAAGGGCTCGGATTTATGAGTTTGTTCCCAGGGCAGCGCCAATGCAGCACCCCACACAATTTATGTGAATTCAGGGAGCTGTTCTGCAGGCAGTGTTTGTTCAAATATTTACTCATGGAAAAGAGGAAAAAAAATTATCCTGCTGGCACGCGTGAGAAAATGAAGGTCAGGTTTAGCTTTTCTTTCATCACTAGGTAGTGAGGGGTCCCCTGCTCGATACATGCCAATGATCTGTTCAAGGAGAATTAAAATACACGGGGGAGGTTTTCAAAGCTATTTGCGCATCTAACTCCCAGCTGAGACACGTCTGTTAATGTTTGATGATTTAATACTTTTTACAGTTCTTCTCCCATGTGATTTCGGGGGTCAGTCCTGTGCTATTGGTGACAGATAAGCAGAGAGCAGGTAGCAGATGACCCCAGCCTGAGGAAGCTTTAGGGGGAGTCTCCATCTTGCAGAGAGCAATACTGTCATGTTTGAAAAGGAGTTAAAATGTGGGATTTCAATTTGTAACTATTAATTTAGCCAGCTGTAGTGGAAAGTCCTGAAAACTTAGCTTCATAGCTTAGTTAGAAAAATCTTAAATCACATTTATTATTCTCTCTAGGACACTGTAGTTCAAATGACCTTCTGTTGCAACACACTGGGTGGGAATTTGCCTCCAAACAGATTCAGGAAAACTCCAGTAAGTAAAGTCAGAAACTGTAATGACCCAAAGGAATAAAAACATCCCTCCCTTCATTCTCAATTTCCTCCTCTCCAGAAAAGCCGGTTAAAACTAAAATGATGGAATTATCCCCACTTTGCAAAATGTTTTTAAGCTCATTCCTCCTCTCCTCCTGCCCTCAGGGGTAAGCCAGGAGGGTCCTGCAGCACCGAGCCCGCCCCGCAGACCGGGATAACCCTGGCTCACAAGGCACCCGCCTGCCCGGGACACACCTGAAGACGGGATCAAGCCTCGAAACCGCTTCTCCATATCTCATCTCCAAACAGCGCAGGAGAAGAGCAAAAATCACACAATGGACGTAGGGCTAAAAAGCAATACTGAATTAGGTTTGTATGGGGACAAGGTAACAACACACTCGATTAATTTTAATTATAAGGGGATGCAAGGACCAATCTAATTTAGTTCAGCTATCGAAAAGATAATCATATAGGTCCAAAAGGGGAAGAAGTTAAATTGCTGCTTCGCGTATATTTCCATCTCATATGCAGATCACTTGCAAAAGCCTTGACTGTGGTTTTAGCTCAGATAATCTGCACCCCAACACGCATCCCACTGGATCAGAGACAACGCCTTTCTTTTGCAGAAGCAGCATTAGACTGATCAGTTGATTAATAATATCTCTGCTTTATACATGAGCTCCCCTTAATCCCCACTCTGTTTTCCCACATATGGTACAGCGCCCAGGGGACACGTGAGACATGGGTCCATGATTACTGGGATGAACGTCCCCTGCCAACACTCGATGGGAAACTTTGGCCACATAACCCATGCTTTATTTATGAGGAGAGTTATACAAGCCCAGTGCAAGTCCATCTCGTTAGAACAGTCATCCTTTCCAAAACGACTGTCATGAAACCGTTCCTTACTGCAAAGACAGCTACGAAGACGTGATTCCATGACTCCAGATGGCCGGTATCGTGAAACAATGGAAAAGGCTACAAGAAAAAAACCATCAGCCAGTCAGGAAAATTCCTTAGCACAGTGTGCCTCAGTGCCGGGTTGGAGCAAGCGTGGGATGTAGGGATGCTTAGCTTTTCTTCCGGATGGGATAAAGGAGCTTTGATCTGTACTTATTTTTTTGGGGTTCATACTGCCTCAAAGAACTGCAGCTTCCGTAGCTACAGCTGATTCAGAGGTGCCTCAAATCAGCCAGGGTAGATGGACCATCATGGCTTCTTCTCTTCCCAGTCCCTTCACTTCCTTCTGCCAAGCTCCCTTCAGCCCTCCATGTCTTCCCCACCACCTTCCCCTCCCATGGGCTGCCAAAATACAGTCATCATAATAGATTTGTGTAACTATATAAACTAAAAATATCCCAATCAATGGATCAGCAAGTCAAATTTTCTTCTCCTGTGTCTTTTCTCGCTCTGTCTTTTTGACAGTCGGCACTTCAAGACAGGGAATTTGGAAAGGGCTTCTTGCTTTTCCAGTTTGCACCATTAGGACCATTACTAAATTTATTAGGACATCTTTACTTACTGATCTCATAAAGATCAAGCAGCCCAGCAGTGGGAACACAGGAATCAGAGTAGAGAAGGTGAAGTAGAGTGCGCTGTGTAGGTCACAGATCATATAGAGAGTGAAATTCACCTGCAATAAAGCAGCAAAAGTATCTTCGATACTAATGTATTGTTGCTAAAAATAGGCTGTTTGTTAACCATTTGGGTTATTCTGCTGAATATCAGTATATTTGAAGTGAAACCTCAAGTGGCAGGATGTGCAAATCAAACACTTCAGAATGAAGATTCACTTCACTTACCAGACTGAAGATGAAAGACCAAATGTAACGATTACTTCGTCCCGTGCGAAATTTAAAGGCAATTAAATAGACGAGGAGAACAAGAGATACTCCATAACCAACGGCACAAATGATCTAGAGAGAGAGACTGATGTCAGTGAGTAGGAGATTAATGCGGGTAATATGAAAACCTGCCTGGAGCAGTCCCTTTTGATTAAAATATTCAATGCAAAAACTCACTGCGAGTTGAGGGAGGGGGATTTGTGCCTGCCCGTTTTTCCGCATGCGAAGAACTCACCAGCAGCAGCATGGCGCTGGCCTGCAAGGGGCAGATGCGAAAGAAGAGCAGCATGATCCCAAACATGAGACACACCAGGGTCCAGAAAAGTGGGACGTCCACCAGCGCCTGCCCACACCAGTATGCCGAGGGGAAGAGCCCCGCGAGCCGCAGCTGGGCACGAGCCTGGAGCTACAAAAGCAAATGGGAAAAGGCGAGGTGATTTGGCAGAGCCCAAATCATCATTCCTCCTCCTCCTCCTTCACTATTACCCTTGCTCCTCCCTTCCCCAGCTGAGTCTTCCTCTCCCTTCCAGACACTTTCAATTCTTTCTTAGTTTTACTGTTGTTTAAAAGACACATCATTCTTAAAAAGAAAAAAATAATAAATCTTTATTAACACCCAAATTGTTCTGAGCCCAAGCTGATTCCCTGAGGTGCAGGGTAACACGCTTTGGTACAACATTGTACTCATGTGGCAGTATTTCTTCTAGCATCCTACCTAGAAATGCCAGCCAGCCCACCGGCACACCAACCACTACCCGGAGACGCCACATTTGCATTCAAATTCTTGTGTAAGACCAATTTCAGCGCGTGCTTTTTACCTTGTAATCCTCCATGCTGCTCACTGCAAAGTGCGGAGGCAAACCAGCAGCCAGAATCAGCAAGTAGCTGAGACAGATGAAAAAAATATCGCTCTTTATTTCTAGGTTTTGTATCTGCGGAATAGAAATTCAGAAGTCATCAGTAATCAACGGCTACCCGGGGAAAATCCAGCTAGGACAATGCTTGTAGGGTGACAAACACGCAAGTGAGCAATAATGCTAATACTTTGTGTTTAAGAACACAAAATAAAGCAATAAACAAAAGCATTTAGGCAAGAAATATTTGAATTACTGTAAGTTGTTGAGCATAGAGACAGTCTTCTTGATGCTGACTCTCACCAAAAAGATGCCAAAGCAAGGTAGGGCTTGCAAGATTTATTGATATATTCCTACATAGCACCAGCTTAAGTGTCTTTGGCACAGAAACCCTATAGACATACAGGGTCTATAACTCTTAAACACTGCAGAAGAAATTCTCATTAAATAGCCCCGGTATTGACTGCTGAGAAACGCCCCCAGTAGTTGGACCACTGACCCCATCCCTTGGAGGTTGTTCATCCAAGCCCATTTCCAACCCACCCAGTCCTTATCACTTCAGCACGGCCATTTCAATTAATTTTCAGCACGAAAGGCAGGACACTCACGCCATAAAAGGGCTGACTCCAGACGCGGATACGGGCAGTGGAATTGAAGAGCCTTAGGAAGGTGTTGCTGAGGATGTTCACAAGCATGGGGAAACAGTTGATGGGTTCTGCACTGCACATGACCGTGAAGCGGTAGCTCTGAAGACGGAAGAGCAGAAGAGGTTACCCCCAGGCCCGTGAGAGGTGTGAGGAGGAGGTGACCACATGGAGGGGTTTGGAGAAAAGCAATGAGAAATGCAACCAGACAGTTTTACTGAAGAGCAGGAACTGGAATTCTCCTACCAGGTACCACAAGCAAAATGGCTGATAAAGGCAGTAATTTCTGGAGAAAAGCACAAAAGACTTGCATTAATGCTTTTCCGTAAAGATCACGCTAGAAGAGCATACAGTGGATAGAGCCAAATAATAATCCCGGTTTCCCACAAACCAGGTTACTGATAATATTTAATATATCAAATAAATATTCTCCCTTTTGCTAGTGTGTGCATTTCGCTGTGCCTCTTTTAAACACGTTTCGAAAAATCCTGTTGACATACAGGATGAAAGAAGAAAAAAAAAATTAAAATAAAATCACTCACCTTGCCTTCCAGGGATATTTTGATAGCTCCATTATGTAGCGGAATGCTTGTGATGTTTTTCTCAAGAGTTATTTCTGGGATTATGTTTTGAGTCTTCAAAGCAGCAATGAAATCCTCCATTTCTGATCCTGAAATCAAGTCAAGAACTTTTTTTTTTTCCTTTAAATATAAACAGTTTCTTTTAGACAAGTTCCTACTTGCAAAGCAGAAGTATGTTAAAAAAAGATCATTTAGAAGCTAAGAAAACCTATATTGTCTCTATTTTTTTTTCTATTTTAATTAAACTGGTTAAACACAATGTCTGTTTCCATTGTTTGTTTATGGGGTGTTTTTTTTGTTTTTTTAATTTGCTTGGTTCATTACTCTTTTAAATATCAGCTATGCAGTTATCACCACTAAAACTGGATTTGCTTTTGCTCAAGAGAAAACACTTCCCAAAGCCACAAATATATAAAGGAATGCACAGAAAGAGTAAGACAAGGTTGGTCTATCAACTCTAAGAGGACTCAGAGTGGTACAGAAAGTGAATCAACACCACATGTTCTTCTTCACCTGTATCATTGAAGATGAGAAGATTTGTTGACTTATTTTGAATTTTCTCTGCAGTGGGAAGAAAATATGAGCTAGCTGTGATTTCCCAGTTGCCGAAGCTGTCCCACAGTTGAAATCCAATGAAATCCATAAGGATTGGAAGGATAAATATTCCAAGGAACAGCAATCTAGATGGAAAAACAGACCACATGTGGGTCCAGGGGAACTCCACCTTTAACAAATTGTGTGATTGCTGTTGAGAAAGGCAAGGGGAAATTTAAAACTCAAGCAATGCAGAGCTCTACCAGTAAATTCTGACTGTCATTATGACTGTGACTTTGAAGCATTTCCCACCGAATTCTTGGCTTCCAAACATCTCCACTAGCATTTAAGCCTTCTCTCAGTCACCCAAGGGAACAACGAAATGCTTTGGAATGCACCAAGCCAGCACGAGGGCTGCAGACTGGGTGAGAGCTCCTGTACTTACACAGATCTGAGAAACTTTCCTTCATGCTTCAGTTTTAAGAAGCGAAGTCTCATCACCGCACACACTTGCTGCCTCCAGAGTGCCATCCCGCTCAGTGCCACGCTCCCCTGCTCGGCAAACACCAGGAGGCTTTGGTCCCCCTCCTCGAGGTCTCCACCTTCTGCACGTTCACCACGAGAAACATCATTATCCACAAAGAGCATTCAAAGGACATGTTTAAACGCAAACCATCAACAAGGATCTTCTGTTCTGAATGGAGGAACACTTTCATTTTTAGCCAGGAAAAGAAATAAGGGCAGAGAAAAAAGGCCATAATTTATCCAGAACATAATTTACATTGGTGAATTCAGACCGGCTGGACCTGGGCTCGTATGGCAACACATCCAATACCTTCACTGGCTTTGTGAAATGCCTTCTGGCTCGTTTATCTCTTCCCACCTCCTGAGCTGGGCAGCATACCCTTTGAAAGCAAATACCCTTCCAACATCAGTCTTAATTCATGTGCTTAAAAGACTGAATCCTCTAGACTTCATCAAGAAGATATCCTTCACTAAATGAGAACTGGATACAACCGCAGCTCTTGACCTACTAAAGCCTACCAAAAGTCACATTTAACAGAAAGTCATTAGATAGTCAATTAAAACATATGTATGTACGGAACCTTGGTTGTGCCACGCTAGCAAATGGGAGTAAATGTTTTACCTTGTTGACCAAAGGCTTCCTCACCCTCCAGCTTCAGGAAAACATCTTCCAGGGTTGTCCTGCTAACCTCATAATTAACCACCCCCTGCAGAAGGCTGCTCTCGAGGTGGCTGAACAGATCTGCACGACAGAAACAGCCAGATTCAGCCCAGCGACCGAGGTTAGTGTTGAGCAGAAACTCAGATTGGCACGGTTGATGTTGTACATTCTAGCGCACACACCATTAATCTCCATAACTTAAAAGCCACGGCAGAATTATTGTGCTCTTTAGAGGTAAGTAGAAAATTTTGAGTTCTTGGATACCACGGCCTTCCTAGTGGGAGAAATCTCATCCTGAAACCAGGGGAGACTCAGTGGATTTTAATTTGTCAGTTAGTTGGTGGGTGTTCTTTTGTCCATCTGCGGTATTGATATCAGCATGTCCATTAGAGGCTTTCTCTAAGGCTGATCTTTATGCCGCTCTGAGCTCCCTAATCCCATGCAGTATGGACCAGGGAATATAGTTATTCCCTTCATAGCAACTTTGCTTTCTGCTTTTCCCACCTCTTGCTTTCCCTTTTTCCCCCTGGCACATGGACAGGCTTTTCTTACCTGGGAAGCTGTCAGTGTTTTCCAGAGGTAACAGGTAGCCCAGCTCAGGCCCCTTCTGTCCTGTGAGCACGGCACCGGGGATGTACTGTCTGACCAGGGATGATGTAAGCTCAGGGTCACACACGTCATTTATGCGCATCCTGTTTGTATTAAAAAGCAATTGCTGTGATATTAAATGAGAAAAAAAAAAACCCAACATGCATCATCCATTTCAAACACAAAGCCAGTGGTCGTTCTTCAAGCTGTAGGAAAACCTCCAAAACTGGGCAGCGTTTCTGTGGGAATTTTTATCGGCATCTGCAGTGCCCCTGGTTTTGCCACGCATGTGAGGAATAGTTGAGGTTAAGAATAATGATCCTGGCTAATACTGTTATACCAAGGACACAGAAATTAAAATCCAAAGGGAAACAACTTTACATTAAAGCCATTGTACGTCACACTGGTACCACTGAGTATGTGGAAACTGCAACTCATCTTACTCTGGTCCCCTTTCGGCTGGACATTGTGAAGGAGGTTGCAAATTCAGAGCTCAGAGCCTTCAGGACTGGGTTCCAAAGAAAAGCAACGTGCTATCCAAAGCAAGGTATTTTTGGCAGCCTCAAAAGTCTTCTAAAATGAATTGTCAAGATTTCTACTACTCTATGTAGAAACTCTATAGAGACACACACTCTACAAGAAAATACATCGACTAGAACCTTTTCATAAAAAGAGCGATGACCAAAAATGAAAGAATTTACCTTAAGTGATAGCCAGTTCCCCATTTTCTCTTCAAGTACTGAGATGAGCCAACACACTGTAATCTCCCATTTGAGAGAAAAGCTTTCCGATCTAGGGAGGTACGAATACAAAGGATTTAGGGGAGATTTACAACAGTGCAGTAGACTGACCTCGCTCTGCTCTTTCTGAACTCAACAGATATTTTTATAATGAAGTTGGGAGGAGTAAACCCAGGCCAGTGCTGACTGGTTTTTTTCCCTTTTGAACTGCTGCCTTTCTCCTAAGCACCAAGGTTAATCTTTTAATTATGCACTCTTGTAGGCTTGTGGAAGATTTCCCATGCAGCCCTGGAGCAAGAAGGAAATAGGAAAGACGCTAATTCAAACAATATCACTCATTTGTGTGGTTGCTGCTAGTGGTACATCTAGATAATATGGAATTGCTTCATCCTGAAGCAGAGCACGGTCTTGGAAGGACACGTCAGTCCATTTTTAGCCCTTGCTCAGCCTGGGTTGGGTGGTTGGTCCCAGACAAAAAGTGTCCCGCAAGCGCCGAGCGCATCCCGACAGGACCCATATGTGGGCTCTGCAATGGGAAACCCTCGTTTTCAAGTTGTAGGTCAACCACAGCGTGCAAATCTGGGCTCACCAGCATGAGCATCGGCCTCCTGCATGGACTGGGTCGTGAAGAGCGTCACGCGGCCAGCCTGGCGCTCCTTCAGAAGGTTCCACACGTGGTGCCTGGAGCAGGGGTCCAACCCAGCTGTCGGCTCGTCTAAAAGCAACACCTGCAAAGGCAAACAAGATCAGACCTCTGCATGCACAAGCCAGCATTTCCATGCTTATGTCATTTAATTTCATGCTTTTTATGATCTCACTCTGAGAATAAAATGCAGCTCTTCAAATAAGATATTTGCCATTTTATTGCTCTTTCTCCTATTACAATATTATTACCCTTTTTTATTTAAAATACAGTTCTCATTGTCCTAGATTGCTTGATCCTTCCGGCAGCCAAGTGAATTAGTAGGTCAGCAGACTTGGAGTGCCAGGGGAAAAGTACAAATGTCTGCGTGCCAAGTCAAAAATGCCAAACTGTGCGCTGAAGCAGTACGCGGTGTGTGTAAACATGAACGGTCCCTACCTGGGGATTCCCTAAAATTGCAATTCCAAGAGACAATTTTCTTTGTTGTCCCCCACTCAGAGTGTTGGCGTGGACATCCTGAAGGTCGGTGAGGTCCAACACGGTGAGAACTTTCTGCACCTTAGCAATATACAGAGACAAGAGCCAGAGTTGCAAATCACCGCTCGCATTTTAATTCATACGTGGCTACGTACAGCACAGGAGAGTAGAACTCCAGGATTTAAAACTTATCCACTTTAAATGGCTTTGCTTAGAGATGAGTACTGCAAATCTGAATTCTACCTGAGCATACCATAAGCATAAGAAAAAATTGAAAAAACACTTATCCCATAAATTAAGGTTGTTCTCGTTTCCACAGAACAAGCAAATGTTTTATAAAGAAAGTTCAGAGCATCCAAGATGCTGTGAAATAGCAGTCAGACAAGCACATACCAACCTCTTGCTCTACTTCCTTCTGCTGAATCCCCTTGATGTGCGCAAATGTTCTCAGGTTTTCCTTCACCGTTAAGGCTTCAAAATGCAGATTAACCTGGGGGCAAATCCCAACCATTGCCTGAATTCCTTCCATATCCTGTACTTCAGACACTTTGTAGTTGTATATTGTTGCAGAACCTGCACACAGGAATAAATGAAGCAACTTTCATACTGCACAGGATTTCCCAGTTATAAGGGGAAAGCAGACCGCCATGAGTTCGTACCTTTGACACTAATTCCAGCATTGTGGGTGTTCCTCAAGTGTTTTTAAAAAAAAAAAAAGCAAAATAACTTTGTGTTGTCCAAAGCTTTAACACTATTCAAAAATATTTCAGAGCACCAAATCTCTCCCTTAAGAACTAAGATGCGTTTGCTACAGGTGTGCAGCTCATGGAAAACGTCAGGCCATGCAGATGGAGAACCAGCCATCTGTGCATGCTCGCACACATGAGTGTAGCCACAAGGGATGCATCAGCCCTGAAGCTCACGCTGAAGGAGCAGTCTCTGCACTGACAACAAGCCAGACTGAATAACTGAGGGAAAACTTGGTTTTTTGCATCTTTACCCCCTTAGACTTGAAAAAACACCCAGCTTCTCCTCTTCAGCATTCAGGTCAACCATCGTACCTGCTGAAGGCTTGGAAAATCCACTGAGCACATTTAAGAGAGTTGTTTTTCCAGAGCCGCTGTGACCGAGTAATGCAGTGATCTGGCCTTCATAAATACTTAAGGACAAACCTAGAATAGAAATAGGGTGACATTAGGATAGACGTTTGTGAGAACTAGACGTGGGCCTGTAGCTTGCTGCCAAGTATGGCAGAGGAGTGACGTTTCTTTTGGAGCCAAGAAAGAAACACACAGATCTAAAAACATGGTCCACATCTTCAGAAGTTAGGCCTGAACTTAGTAAAGTACTTGCAGTCATGTCTTGATTGAATTGAGGGAACAAGCGTATTACTTTCAATAGATAAGTGATTTTGACTTCTGTTTTCTACAAGGTTCGTAACCTTTTATTTTAGCATGGCCCAAGAGAGAGCCCACAGAAAGAGAAGAGCCCATAGACTGCTCAATGCGTGACATTTCAAGAGATTCCAAAGCAGCCAGACTTTGCTACCCCATTTTTTTTTTTTTTTAAAAAAAAGGACTTATTTTGTAGTTTTGTGTGTTGTTTGTGCTGGGGTTTTTTTACTCAATATAATCTTTGAGGCAATACTGATATTTTCACTGTCACTTGGAGTTCTCGTTAAACGATGGCATTTAACAAATATCCCACAACTATGCTACGACTATGCCAACTACTTGCATACCTGTGGTTGGCAGATGTGGAAGTGCTCAAAGAACACGGCTCAGCCAGAGACAGCAGATTCGGCTAGAGCCAGGGTCCAAAAAGCAAGTTTTGTTTGCCCAAAAGAGTTTACATTTTGAGAAAGAGGGTTTGAGAGGTGATTTTTATAGTGGTTCATGGCTGCAAACCCCACTGCTTTTAAAGAGACTTCCGCTGTTGCAAAAAATAATAAATAGTAATTTTCCTGGAGTGAACAGGAAGATTAACAACCTGGCAGAAATTTGCCAGTGATTTAACCCAGCAGAAATTACCATTGCATAATGCATTCTAACAGTGCTGGAGGCAGATTGAAGTACATCCAGTACATTTCAAAACAGTTTGGGTTCATATCTAGTGAAAAATGAAAAGAATTGCAAAACCTTTCTTACCCCTTAAAGCTTCGGTTCTCTTATCCTTCTTCTTGTAAAATTTGCTAATATTGTTCAGTCTAAAGGAAAGGTAAGCAAGCCATTACCATTGAAGCTCACAATTTTGGCATGTTTCCTCTGCCTTTAAGTAACCTTTGAAAACTAGTGGAAGAATATTTCTCAAACTGGTCCTGCCCGTTACCATCAGGGGTTAGCATAATTCCATCGGAAGGAATTGCTTTATATAATTCATTTCTTGTACACTTAAAAGCAGAATTAACCAATGGACTTTTCGAAAAGAAGTTGAAAAGGTTTTGAAGTCAAAGTCAATGAACACTTTGTGAATCAAGTGGAAGGCCCTTGGGAATGAGAAAACGTGGTTATATAATTAAAAGCGATGACCCAGCTGTTATTTTAGCAGATTTATATTTGCTTTCTAGTAATAAGCAGTGGGTAGCAACAAAAATGGGCCAAACCAGCCCTGTAAGGATGTAGATAACAGTATCTCATGCAGCAGACCCCAGCAGCAGTGGTCTTGGAGATGACGGTGAAGAGGAACAGGCTCACTGCCGCTGCCCCGCAAAGAGGAAATTGCTGGGCAGCAAGTCGGTCCCCGCCACAGAAGACACCCCATGTCCGATAAATGTTCAAATCCAGCTCTGGAGCAGGATGAAACACTGAACAAACCCTCCCTTTCATGCATTTGCCATTAGCCTTATCCATGTACGTTAGGCGGTTCAGTCTAACGTTCACCAGCGCAATACAGCTACGCTCTCTAGAGTCAAGTATAATGTGTAGTGTGACATTTTTCGTGCCTACAAGACTCTTTACCTGATCGCTTCCTTCCCATCAAAGCCTGGAGGCATTGGCTCGGTGATATTGCTGAGGATGGGATCGTGGCTGCTCTCGCCGCCAGCTCGCACCCCCACGTACCCGCTCCTGGGCTTGAACCAGTAGGATGGTCTCAGGAAGAACAAAGGTGGATACGGTACTCCGTACTTGCCTAACTCGGAAACAAAGAAGATGAAATATCAGCCAAAAACTGCTAGGTGTCAACTCAACATTGAGAAGTGTCATGTCCAGCCATCTCTTCCTCTATGGCCGCAGAATACAGCCTTTCGGCAGCGGAAAAGGGTTGGTACGTTCTGCAGGATTATCCACTCATCCTTATCTGCAAACACGGGTGGGGAACAGTCACAGCAAAGGCCTCATTGACCACCTCTTCAGCCCAGAAGCCATAGGGAAACCAGGTCAAGTCCTACAACGTCCTTTTAAAGCCAGCGGTTAGGGCTGCTGGAGTAGATGTAAAGGATCTCAGTGCCTTGCTGCAAGATTCAACGTTCCTTTTGGAGCCTGTTTTTGAGGCAGGGCCAAATGAGGCAGCTTCGTGGAGCCAGCTTCTAGGAAAACAGGATCCTTCCCAATCACTTTTATCTGAGCAATACAGCAAATTCAGATTTTGGCCCCTCACATACTGTGGAACGGCTCATTGCTGTTAAGATACCATCCCACAACCTGACCACCTCGCTTCCACGACACCTTTTTTGTTGCTCCATGTAGATTACAGCTTTCTCATCTCTATCCCACCACTTCTATGGCACCTTTACCTCTATGAGGGGAGAGGATTACAGAAGAAAAACACAAGGAAATTCATATTCTTTCCCTCACATCTCTACTTACCAGGCAAAACCTTATCAAAGTAGATGGCCAACAGCAAATACAAGACACTGTCAAGGGGCAGTATGATGTACAGGTTAAAGAAAGGGTACAATTCTGGTGTTGATGCTGGTCCGTATTTTTCTAATTTTATCATCTAGGAGGGAAAAAAGCACAAGTCAGAGGCAACACTTCCTTTAGCCAGAAATACTACGTGCAAGACACTGCTGTGTCATCATGACCTCCCGGTTCTTGCAGATTTTGGTACCCACCAGACACATCCCACTGCTGCAATAATTTTCCAGAGATCAAAATTGATAGTATATACAGAGCTGGTAAAATTTGTGATGCATTTGAGAGTCTAACTATATTTGTTATGAATTAGCATGTACTTTTTTGGACTCAAGTTTTCTTTTTCCAAAGCATCCAGGGCAGAGGGGCATGATTGGGTTGTTACGGCAAAGCAAACCACGTGTGGCAGCTACTGCTGTCTGGCAGAAGTCTGCAGCATGTTTGTTGTGGGCTGAACTTTTATGATGTGCCGGCTTTATTTTGAACATACCTTTGAGATGCCAGCTATAAAGGCAAAGGGACTGAAGAGATTAAAAATCCATTCCAAAGACGTTGGTAGTTTTTCAAACAATGTCAAAAAGCCCAGCAATCCAAAGATGACGTGAAGGACAAATCCCACAAAACTAGCAGTATTTGGCTGCTTTAACAACGAGCTAAGCATGAAACAGAAGTGAATCTGCAGCAAAGAAAACCAGTAGTTAGCGGGATACATTTCTGCTGGCAATTAAAGAAACTAACATGAAAATCTAACGAGCAAAATTGGAGTCCCAACTGAGTTCTAGTTGCCCCCTACAGATGCACATGGCACATCACAAGGTTTGCACCACTCTCTTTACTCTCATTTAAGTCAGAATCTCCCAAAATGTAATAGGAGTGATATATTAGCCTACAAACAGGCTGAACATTAGGAACATTTTTTTCAAGAGTTATCAACCATTGGCATAGGCTGTCCAGGGAAGTGGTTGAGTCACCATCCCCGGATGTGTTTAAGAATAGTGGAGATATGGTGCTTAGAGACATGGTTTAGTGGCGGGTCGGGTAGAGTAGGGTCAATGGTTGAACTAGATGATCTTAAAAGTCTTTTTCAACTTCAATGGTTCTATGAAATTATAACAAAAAATCCCAGTAGTGGAAAAGTTTTTGTTACTTTCTTATATAATGCCCTTGAGTGTTCCACGGTCTTTGGGTTTTAGATGTTTTGATTAGGAAATGGAAAAAAATGTGCATCACTTAAGAACACAAAAGCAGACTTACAGATGATATGCCATAAGAGAAATAAAAAAAATATATTTCAAAAAAGCTGTAATCATAGATGACTTCTGTGATCATGATCAGTGTCAGCAGACTTGCCGTTATCGAAACATAAATGGTGTAGAGCAAGCTCCAGGATAACCTACAAATGAAGGCACAGTTATTTTTACCTCTGCAGATGACAGCACTTGCCATGATGCAGCCAGTACAAGAGACACTCATTCTATTTGGAATTATGAAGTATTTGAATTACACTTCCATTGACACTTTCCAGGCTGGAAAGGTGCAAAAATCCATGTCTTGCACCTACCCAAATCTCACATGCAATGACGCCAGCAAAGCGCCACGGACACCTAAGCACAGACTCTGCAGGCAGGAAAATTTATCCTTATGCTTTTCAAATGATGTGAAATACTCATGCTCGGAAGGCCTTGGAAGCCCATTTTGATAGAACCTATGTCTCCCTGTGGCTCATAATTTGCAGTTTTCTCCAAATTTTGTTGTTTCTTCCCTTTTTGTGTTTTCTGTGTGTATCCCAGAGGCAAGCAAAGCCCAAAACCCTTGCTATATTGCATCTCTGCTACGTGAAGAGTGCTGCTTCTCTTCTTTCATGGGGGGAGAGGAGAGCAGAGCTAAGTGTAACAACAAACATCAACAAAAAAATCCTGCATCAGAGCAACGTGCTTGGAAACTGAGGTCCTCCAGCAAATGGTACATTACAGATAAAAAGCAGCAAAGGTTTTGCTTCAACAATATGCAAAATTTGGCTTCAGAGACCCCAGACATATGGGCAATTGCAAATCGCTGCCACTGGGGTGTGGGGAATTCCTGTTTCTCAGCTGAGCACTGGTATCAGACCCACATCCCACCTGCGAGCTAGTATAGGTCTTACGTACATAAAATAATGCAATTTCTATAATTACACTGTGTGTTTCTGAGAGACTTACCAGAACGCGATATCTTGCAAACCCATTGCTCTCATTAATACCTTGAGCTTCTTTTTCTCTCTCAAAACTTTCACTGATAAGAAGTACATATACGGGGAGAAGCACAATATAATGTAAATAATGAACCAAGTATAGTCCATCTTATACACAGGTTTGATCAAGGGTGATTTTAGACGAACACCACTAATTGACTTCATCTCCTCCCAAACAGAATGGTTTGTTTTCACCTAAAGAAAAGAAATCAGCCGTTAATTTGACTTTCTGTAGTGAAACAGCCAACTTCAAAACAAACAGGTTTTCATAAGCATTAAAATTATTAGTTTGTCAATAACAAGGTTACACTTATAAGTGGCAAATAACCTCAATATTTAGTATATTTTTGTATTGCCTTGTAATAAACACTAACATTGCCTTGAGCCATGAGAACGAGCTGTCATTCTTTTAACTTTTGAATCACACTACCTGTTTAAAAAGTTAATGATCACAGTTTAGGGGGTTTTATTTTGGCTGGCTGTTTTAAGCTTACAAATAACTCTGGAAAGAATAGAAAACATATTTTCTATCAGGATCATACTTACTTCTATGACCGCTGCATCAATGCTGGACTGCACTGATAGGAAACCCTCATACCAGTACGAAGGGACTTTGCAGTAACTTGATGAAAAATCAAAGCAGGTGTCTGTGGGAAGGGAAAAAAAAAAAAAAAAAGAAGATTTTGATCTATGTATTTCCATGTATAAGTGTATATACATGCTTATGTACACGTGAGGGGTTGAAAACGTATTCAACTTAAGAGAGGAAATCAAGTTTTAATTTTACTCAGCCTTTTTCCTGGATTTCCTTTCCAGAAATGTGGGTGCAGGTTTATGTTTTAACATATTAAATATACGTCCATGCGCTATATGTTAGAAGTACATGAGTGCACACACAATGTTCATTTTCAGGGCGTGATTTGACATGATAAGACATAGAAGGGAGAGGGACTACAAGGACGGTGGGTAATGTGTATTTGTTCTTAAATATTTTTCTCTGACATTTGTTTCTGTCCTTTTAAGTGAACAAAACTTCAAATTCTAAGTAGTGTCTTTCTTGAACCATTTAACACAGACAGCCTTGATCCCTTCCGAGTGGCATGGCAGCAGAGAGACCCATCTAAGCATTTTTTAAAATGTAAAATCAAGAATCAAGTTCTCTGGTGTCATTTATTTCATTACCGATGTGTTCAAAGACATCACTTGGAGGTACCACTTTGTAGTCTTGAAATCTGAGGCAGTAGGAGAAGTCATCCTTAAAAACAACAGCAATGATGTTTTCCTTTAAAATTTCTCCTGTTTCCAGTTTTTTCTCATTTTCTACCTCTTCTATTTTTATACCTGACATTAAAAAAAAGGGAAAGAAAAAAAATAAGAAGAAAACCATGACAGCTGAAGGTTTCATTAGCCACGCAACAACATGATAATGTGCACCAGCCACAATTTGCACCCTCAAAAAATTATATTGTCCAAATCCCTTTTCTCCCCCCACCACAAAGGTGACCGCGGTGCCCACGGGGTCAGGGTGGGTTCAGACACTGCAGCTACAAGGATTTGAGAGCAGCGTTACCCGTCATTGCAGAATCAGAAGCCACTTTGCTCATTATTCGCCTGGTGGTGTTTGTTACGGGTGTGTAGGCAAGCGTAACTCCTGTAGTGTTAAAGGCAGGATCATCTAATCGTCCAAGGAATTCGTAAGGGATTTCTTGCCGTGGGGAGTGATATATTATACTTGCTGACGTTTGTATTATTAAGAGGAAAAGCACCAACGTAATCCATTCCTAGATGAAAGGAAGGAAATGTAAAGGTGAGTGGCAGCACAGGGACTTGGAGGTTGGGAAAAGTGTCTTCAAGGACCCTCCGCACCCAGCGCTCATCTGGCTGCGCAGTCCGGCTCCTCCGGCCACCAACGTCTCCTTTCTATAAACGAGGAAGAGCTATTTCACAGGTGTAGTCATATAAAAACTTGAGGAATGTTCCGAGTGAAAAACATGTTTTCTTAGTACCAGAGCCAACAAGGTCTGCTGATAATTTTACGCCCGTAACGGCGAATTGGACGCTGTGTTCCTCTGCGCATTGCAGAAACGCAATCGACGACCAAAAGCAACAAACCAGCTTTGTAACAAGCTCATATGATGCCGCGATATTGTAGTATCACAGGAAGAAGTGTAACTGCTGACATTTTCCAGAGAACCACATTACCAGCTGAGGCTTCTCATATGTCACGTAGTATAAAAACAACACAACGTGAAAATACTTCATAGTGGAAATCCTAGCTTGCCTTTGGAAGAACCAATACTTACCTGAAAACTTTCTGTCTTCATCCTCCACACCAGAAGAATATTTTTCCATAGGAGAGCACGGGTTTGCCAAAATATTTTTGAGGCTCTCTTGAACATCCCCTGCATTTTCCCAGCTGGGATGAGAAAGATAAGAATAACATCATTTAGATTAAAACAGATCACTGGGAGTTAATATGTTTACTCTAGTAAACGCCACTTCAGAGGAAGCCAGTAAGATGCCAAAGGTTAAAAGCTTTTCTCAGTTTTACAATTTGGACAACCAAGAAGTACAAGGGAAGTGGTCCAGATCACACAAGAGAACAGAGATGGGTTGGACTCAGCTGCCTCTTCCACGTGCACAGATTCATCCTTCTTCATCCCAAAGAGGTTTTGTACAAAGAGGCGTTCAACTGGCTAGAGTTTGGTTCTTCACCTGCATAAAGTTAACGACAGATAATCTGGTCTGTCCTGTACTAAAAATGTGAGATTGAATGGCATATAGAAGAAAGAAGATAAAAAATTTAATTTTTTTTTTTCCTTACGCAGTTATTCAGAATACTTACAACATACCCCATCTGCAGCGTCAAGTGCAGCTCCCGAGCGCAGCAGCTCCGCTTTACGCTGCACGTCGGAGCTGAGCCTCAGATCCTGCATTTCTCACAGGGAATTTATGTCTCGCCTTAGACACGTGGTAGCTACACCCTAAAACATCCCTGTTACACGCATGCTCTCCCCACATCGTCTACGGGGGGAAGGCAGCTGCCACCCAGGAGGCGGTCAGAGGCTAGAAGTAGCCTAAAATAGACGCTGCCAATGTCTCCTCCCTTAAATAGGCTGGTGAGAGACCAATTTTTCATGTTTTCACCCAAATGCTGATATAATGAATTATATCTGCAGTACAGCTAGAGCAAGGAAGCATTACAACACCAATATGTTTTTTTATATCCTCCTAGATATGAGCAGGGAGTATTTATTGGGGGATATTTTTTGGGGGGAATATTTTTTTTTTTTTTGGCTCCAATTTGGATCACGTGTCCAAGCAGCGAATAGTCTGCGCAAGAACAGCAGCAATTTCAGAGTGACTGCTTTCACGACCTTCCCAGAAGGAAAACAGGGGAGGGAACCTCAGGACATATTTTTGTATTTTAATCCTTTAAAATGGCCGAAACCAAAAATCAAAGCAACCTCAAACGCATTGTGCTCTTTTTCCCCTTGGACATCATTTCCTGATTTCGTGGATCGGGCAGCTGGAGTTAATAAACGGTTCTACTACTCTGTTCCCTTCATTGTTTGTTTTTGGAAGAATTAAATATTTGCGTACTCCAGGGGCGATGGATCCAGGATCCCTGTTTACCCCCTGACTGTTAGCACACGGCTTATCTCCCCAGCGCTCTGCTTTCCCTGCCTGGATTTTTCTCCCTCACTTCCCCACCGCAACCTATGATGAAGGTTAAAGGCAATTAGGAAGGGATTTCTAGGAAAAACTAATTTTTGTTTTTGCCCGTGTCTGGATTTGAGCCGTTGTGAACTGAAAGCAGCAGCCCAGGCCGGGATGTTGGGGCAGTAAACAAAGGTTCACTCTGGAGTATTTGGATAACATGGAAGACGTGATGGTCTTGCAAAAACTGCACTGAATCTCTACAGATGTAACAAACACTTCATTAAAAGAAAAAAAAGATGGAGCAAATCTAAGGCTTTTTAAAACATTCCGATTAAATTTCAGTTTGCTTTAATCTTATTTTTGCCTTCGGAGCAAGAAGCAAATGCCCCTGGAAGCTGAAATGTGAAGTCAAACAAATGATGCTGCCTATAAACACTGCGCGAACTTCACCAGGAAGAATTCCAGTTAAATTAAATATCAAGAGATACAAATCCTAAGCAGGAGAGATGCCTCTACAAGGCCTGCCATTCAAAACTGCAGAGTCGGAAGACAAAAACAAGCATCAGAAATGCATTTGGAGGCAACAGCGTTTGAGAAGCCGTAAAGCAGTAAGAGCATCACTTCCGAAACTGGGTGTCTCTGGAAGAATTTCCCTCCCAAGGATGGAGTAAATGCACCCAAACTTCCCGCTCCCCAGGAACACACTGCCCAGGCACTGTGATGGCTTTTACTGGGATCCTGTGTCCAGCTCTGCTATACCAAGAGTTATCCCAGGAAGGCGTATCCCACATAACCACTGCATTTATTTACCATCTCAGGGATTTCCTATTTGATACCACCTCAGATGGAGGTTTTTTTCCCCTCTAGTAAAAACTTAACAGAGCATATTGTGACTGACTCTGAAGAGCAAGTTGCTCTTCAGGAGTCCTGGCTGGGACCTCTCAGTGCCGGCTACGAGGACAACACCGTGCGCCTGCGTCTCGTGCTTCCCAGAGGAGCCGCTGCCTTTCCCGGAGCCAATGATTAATCCCTGCGCACGGGGACTGCGGAGGTGAACGCGCTCTCTCCGTACCCTCCCATTTCCCAGTTACTGCAAGTGCAAAAACCTGCATCAGGCCCCTGCGCAGCCCCGTCTTTAACTCCTGATAAACACCAGCCAAATCTGTGCCGACTCTTTTTAACATAAAGTTTTTGAAACAGGGTTGGGTTTTTTTTCCTACTTTCAACTCGAAAAAAATAGCTCTAAGCCTGCCCTGCATCAAAGTTCAACCCTTTAATTCATACAGAGAAGTGAGATTTGGGGGTCTGCATTTTTGGAAGCCTTTCTTGGTGCTGGCCAGGCTGGAGGAGGGGGAGCGAAGGCAGGGATCGTTCTCCGGGAGGACCCAGCGCTCAACCTGTGGCTCTTCGCCGAGAGCCAAAGAACATCAGCAGCGAGAATCAAAATCCACGCACGCCCGGAGAAGTGGAATATTTTTTGCTCCTTTGCCTCTTAGACATTTTGTTGCAAAGCTCAATATTTGTCGGAGAACAGAGCTGGAAAGTACGGCTCTTAATGCATTCAGCATAACACTGCTAACATAATAAGGAAAAAAAAATCCATCACTGAACACAAGCCCCGCATGAAAATGCCCTAGGTATAATTTTTCCCTTAACAAAAGAGAAACATGAAACCCCTTACCTGATAATGTGCTTTCCATTAGGAATGTGTCCCCTCCAGCTCTGAGATGCCTGGGCTCCTCGTCTCCTGGCGGTCCTGGAGTGGGCTCGACGCTGTCACGCAGCCGGGTGGCCATGCCCCTCTCCAGCCTGACGTCAGAGCCCGCTCCCGGCCGTGCAAACGCTCTCAGTGCTCCCGGAGCGACGTCTCGAGCGGGGACCAGCAGCTCCAACCAGCTGGCCTAGAGCTTGGAGATACCACCACGACGTCCCGCAGTATTCCGTGTCGCAGGCGCGCCACACGAACGGCACGTTTCTGTTGGGTTTGGGAATCCTGGGCAGAGCCGCTGTGCCCTCAGCCCGGGCGACCGCGAGGTCCCAGTCGCTGGCAAAGCAACCTCGTCCCTGCCCGGACTTCTCTGGTGGGAAAAGGTCACCACCTTCTCCCCATCTTGCTCAGAGCCGGCGTCCGTGAGCGATCCCTTCCTCCGCAGAGGCAAACCCCGCGTCTGAGGACCGACAGGATTTTCTCTTCTTCTCTTTTCCCCTTTGTTTTTAATAATTTTTTTTGGTAGTTCCACTCCTTTTAATTGCTTTTCCAGCAGCTGTCATGCAGCTGGAATCAGGATAGAGTTTGTTGGGTTCGGTTTTTGGTTTTTTGTTTTTTTGTTTTGTTTTTTTTTAAAAAAAAAAAAAGCTTTCTAACAGATTTGTATTCAAAACAGGGAGGTGAGGAAATTGGATAAGCCAGGAAATCCAAATGAGTTGGGAGGGTGTACAGCCACACGACAATTCAAGTAGTTAAAGGAATTTGACTGTCCTGGAACTTCAACAGCTTGAGGACTCTGCATCTCATTTGCAGAGCTGACTAAAACCACAAAAGCCGCCTGGTTGTTGCTTAACAAAAGGCTGTAGCTCTTCTGCAGCTGCCGATTTACTCATTTTCAAGGAATGAGCTCATTTCGGAGAGGAGCAGAGTGTTTTCCTCCATCACTTCCCATTGGGCAACAAGCGAGAAATGGGGAAGGCTACTCCTAACTGCAAAAAGCACATCCGAGATGTGTTTCACTAAAAAAATACTGCCTTTCTGACACGTACCCTGTGCCATAGCGTGCTGGCAGTACCTGGCGCAGCGCGGAGCTCTGGCATGCCCACAGGTTACCTACAGAAAATGCATTTTAACATAAAAGTGACACTTGCTCCTTAGAGTTGCCCATCCTGTGTGCTGGGTGCTGCTCCTGGCTCCGCCACTGGAGCGGGACCCCAGACCAAGGCAACGCATTGGGCCTTCACCAGAAAGCAGCTAGAGAGCACATAGCATCTCCAGGTGTCATGAATTACACCCCCAAGCAGTTGTTTCACAGGATTTTTAAAGAGAGGACTGGGGACTAGCCTCAGATCAGCCCTGACATCTACCAGGAGGAGAAGAGAGGCTGGGGATGGAGCTGCATCCCCCGAGGGGGACACTGCAAGCAACACGTTTCAAGAAAAAGGAGAACTGAAGTTCCAGGAAACTTTTATCAAGGAGAAATTCAGCATACCAAATCAGGGATTTTCTGAAGATCCTCTTAAAGGAAGCATTACAAGGGAATGCATTCATTTTACAGCTTTAAAAAAAAAAAAAACAAACCAACAAAAAAAGGCATTCTGGCCTTAACACACCATTAAAGAAAAACTAGTATGAAAACTTGGGAACTTTCACCAAGTTCAGATTAGATTTCTCCAGGGTTATTTTCCTCCCCACTGAGGGACCCGGGGAGCACAGCCCCCTTTCCTTCTGCTATGAACTTAGCTGACCCACAGGGCTGGAGGTGGATCTCCTTCTCCTCGAAGCCGGCAGTGCCCCGCGGCAGCAGCGGAGCAGGCAGCGTACTTCATCCCCGCCAACCAGGGTTTTGTGTTTCAGCTTCAGCCAAACCTCTCACCAGCAGCATGTCATAGAATCATGGAATGGTTTGGGTTGGAAGGGACCTTAAAGGCAGGGACACGTCCCACCAGACCAGGTTTCTCCAACCCCCGTCCAACCTGACCTCGAACACCTCCAGGGATGGGGCAGCCACAGCTTCTCTGGGCAACTCCGGGCTCACCACCCTCACAACCAACAATTTCTTCCCAATATCTCATCTAAATCTCCCCTCTTCCAGTTTGAAGCCACCACCCCTCGTCCCATCACTGCATGCCCTTGCAAAAAGCGCCTCTCCCGCTCCTTGCGCCGGAGCGAGCACCCATCCAGCCACCCAGCGAGTCCATCTGGGACACGGATCCAAGCAAAAAAAAAAAAAATTTTTTTTTTACTGGTGGGGTTAATTTTTCAAGTGGATGAACGTGATTCATCCCTGCAGACGCAGGCCCTGGCGTGCCAGGAGCGTGCAGCTGCCGCGGGGTCACTTCTAGCAACAGCCCTAAATTGGGCGGAATGAATCTGGCCGCGAAACGCGACCCAACCGCCGGCGGCCGCACCCGAAAATGTTGCAATACTACAATTCCCTGAATTCAACTGAAAACATGCAATTACTGCAGCCTGACGCCCCCCGGCCATGCCAAGAGCTGGGGACCCCCGTGCTCTGCCTCAGCCCACTCACCTGCACGCCCCCGCTGCGCTCCGGGGAACAGCAAAGGCTTTGGAAACCAGTACCCCTGTTTCTCAAACGACAAAACACGGGCGTGATAGAAACACAAGCATTTAACAATCCAATCCATCTTTATTTTGGTAGTACTTTCTGCCGGAAAAGGAAAAAAACCCTCAACTTTACAAACACAGCAAAGCGGTAAAAGACAGGCAGGTGGATAAAATAAACTGCAAGTGATTCAAAGCGCCCGATGACAACACCCGGAGGAGCATTACAAACGTGCCACCTTTAGACTCAGTACCTTCCCTTTCTTGCTGCTGGATATTGGCTATGCAATAGGCTTCACTCACTGCACAGAGGTATTTTTAAAGTAAGGGCTTTTTTTGATAATGTAAACAAAATCAGACACATTAAATTCCTCTGTAGAAAAATACCTTATAACAACATCACTAAGTAAATGCATCTTCCCAGTTCCGGATACGCTAGCCAACCATTTCTCACAGCAGCCCTGCAAGGTAACTAAACCCACTGTTCCTGGGAATGGTGGGACAAAATGAATTTGCCCCACATCCCCCACGCAGCCCGAGTCCAGCTCCCTCGGCTCCGGTTTATCTCCCGGAGCACAAACTGGGGGTGTGGATTGTGTGGCTGGTAACAGCGGACCAGCGGGACTTAAAATTGCAGGAATAGAGCTCTGGAGTGTCCAGTGGATTCTCTGTTTTAATTTTGCATGTATTTTTCCCCTATTCTGGCAATTCTAGACATCACACGACACTTTGAAAGACTTCTGACACGATTTGCTGATTACAGCGGTGTTTGGGGGAGGCATCTTAAGCCCCACCGACACGCGATGTCACCGCGCCAAAAAGATCCCACCCAAACACGTGGTTAACTCGACGAGCCAAATTCTTTGGAAGTGGAGCTGCGTAAACACAGTGCCACCAGCAACAGAGCTGCTCCAGGGTAAACCAGGATAGCACCAGGCTGAACAAACCTGGATGCTAATGAAAGTCTTCATAGGGCCCGTTTGAAACGTTAGAAAATAAGAAACTATTTGAAACAGCGTGGTGTCATCCAGACAGTATCGAACTCCTTTACAGACTATTAATTCTAACGATAAAGTTAAAGAATAAAATTAAGACATCAAGGCTAGTGGGTCACAACTGGACTTTCCTAAGTTCCCATGGAAAGAGCGTGCTCTGCGTTGCAGGACAGACGTGCAGATGACATTCAGCTGAAAAGCCGTTTACGAAAAGACATGGAAGTGAGAAACGTGGAATTTGGAGAAGACGCACTTAGCTTGTAGGTACACACATGGGAAGGTATCACAAGACAAAATTCTGGGTCCCACCTTTGCTCCAATTAAAAGAAAATGCCCCAAGATACTGGCCAGCAGCAGGGATGCAGCTGGGAGCAACAGGCTAAATAAAAGGCTGCATAAAGAAAAGAGATGAATTTGGGCTATTTTTCTTTTTTTACAGGAAAGCTTCAGCCCTAGAAAGGCTGCTACTGGAGCTGCAGTTTAGAGGCTGGTGCTGTAATCCTGTTTTTTACCTCTGTTTCCTTCCCAGCCCAGGAGAGCTGGGGACATGCCAAGTGCCATGGCTCAGGGCTCATCCACACCGGCAGATCCACGCTCCACGCTCCTGAGGGGAAGGGACCTTCCCTTGGGGAAGCAAATGGCACGTCCAGGTGTTTTCTGCAGTTCTTGGGCTCAGCCTTTAACTACAAAACAAAATCTGTACATTTATACGCAATCTATGGGTACAGCAGAGGAAGAAAAGGTTGTACACAGAGTTCTCCTCTCCCCGTAGTAGAGTAAGAAACTAAGGAAAAGAGATTTTGGCTCAACACGATGATAAACCATTATCAGACATATACATTATTGCCTGATATTTACAAACAGTTGGGACAGAACTGCACCCTAAGCCACTATTTTTTGAGTTTTTGCAAGAAAAACAAAGGTCTTCTCTAACTTTAATGTGAAGATATATAATTGATACGACTTATGAAGCCAATGTTTCAATAGAAATGCATCTCTGTATTTGTCCACTGCAGAACACAATGAACTGTTAGCAATCTTTAATTTCACCTTATAAAACTAAAAAAGTGATGATAAGCTTTGTGTAGAAAAAAACCAAAAAAATAATACATTTTCAACATACTTCTGCCATATTTTCAGATAAAGGATCACATACTCTGCTCTTCTTAGTGCTTCTATGCAAACCAAAGGCACCATTCCTACCGATGAGGCTGCGAATTTGGATCTCTTTTTTGGGTGGGGGTTTAAGAAGGTGAACGAAAAATTGCCAGGCCAGGACAAAGCAAATATTCCTGTGCTGAGCGTGCTACTGCATCACTGACTGCTATCACAACAAAGATGGATTAGGAAACGCTGTTGCACGTACTTATGAATCCACTGTCAAGAAAACCAAAAAACATCTAGGAAACATCTGTCTCTGAAAACAGCTGGCAGGAGACACGTCATCACACCCAACAGAAGAATTAGACTGTTTTTAATGAAGATGAGAAATACTCATATCTCTGCAAATCCCGTAACTACACTTTGTACTTTTATCTGGGAGGTGGAGGTAGGGGGGGAACCCAATCCAGCATCCACTTGTGTACACCCCCTTCAGCCCTACAGCGCATGCACTACAAACATCAACGCCACCCAGACCAGCAGCAGGATGAGCCCCTTCTGCCAACTTGCAGAATACAAAGGGATACGAGTGCCCACAAGTGCCGCGTTACATCTGGAAATGAACGTTTTCACATTGGTCGGATACCAAGCGAAGCTCGCAGTGTAATTCAGGACCCTCTTTGCAGTGAAGACGATTACTTTGGAGTGGTTTTTCCCCCCCTCTCTTCTAAGCGCGCGCATCTTCTAAGCGTAAGCAGGGACGGATCAGCCGGCGGGGGAGCAGGACCGTGCCCAGGGACACGTGTCTGCAGGACACGTGGTCGGGCAGGCAGCGATGCCCAGCCAAGGAGGCACCGCAAGACCCTGCAAACCAGCGACGCTCCAGCAGCTGCTGGTTTTGCTCAAATGTGTGACTTCCAGCAAGGAGAACCCAACCGCCGGGGCGGCACAGCCGAGGGAGGAAGGGCAGGCGGGCGCTTCTGCACGAGCCACCGACGCCAGGAGACGACTGACTGTCGTGGCAGCGTCTTCTCGCTCAACGCAAACGGGGAAATGGCGAGGGGAGAAGGAATTTCAGATCAGCCGGAATAATGGTGGGGATGCTCACCGCTATTGGGGCGCTATTCCTAAGGCCAGGATGGTGGAACACCCTCAGTGCTGCCGCCAAATACCATTTTCCATGACCGTCCCAGCTCTGATTTTTTTCCCCACGCATGCGTGCGCAGAGGATCATCGCCGGCACAAAACTCCAGCCGCCGAGCAGATCTGGACCCTCCGGAGCTCAGAAAACGACTCGGTCTTCCTGTGTCCTCTCCCACCACAGCGTGCTGTTCAGCGTGCCGAAGCTGCTGTCCTCCTCCTCCTGCTCTTTAGCAAGCTCCACAAAAACCTGGAGCAGACAGAAAGGATGTGAATACGCCACGCGCTTTGTAGGAACTTTCTTGGTCACAAATAGAATTCGTGCTGAAAACCTCACGAGTACTGACTGTATCGCTTCATTTCCGAGTAGGAAGTTCTTAGTATTTTGGGTTTTTTCCTCCTTGCTCCTACCCTCCCACCTCATTTCTTCAAGAGCGCAACGAAAAGGAAGTTGAACCAAATACACGCTGAAGGACATTTATCGTCAGCAATAACTAATACAGAATAAGCAACAATAAGCCTCAGCTTTACCCTCTTTTCAGAAATGAGCAGCAACGCCCATTTTTTGAATAAATCAGAGCGATATTTCCACTAATGGCACAAATTTATTATGCTCCAGTCACTGCAGTTGGCATCATATTTTTAAAGGAGAGTATTTTTAAAGGAGAAAACGGGAATAAAGAGGAGAAGGGAAATGGCAGTCCCAATTCACTTGGGAAAAGGGAACTTAGTTCCCCAAAAACGCTGGGAAAGGCATCAGCAGAGCAGCCTCAGCTACCCGAAAGCAGGGCACCGAGGACAAGCTGCTAATCCAGACACCCACAAAAACCCCATCAAAAAACCCGCAACGCCTTCACCTGGCAGGGTTTACCTCCACGAAACACCGCTTGCTTTAACACACCTGTTCCAGTGTTGCCTGAGAAAAGCTGTACTCCTCGATGTTAAAGGCGTGTTTTACTGTTAAAAGAATTTATAAGAGAGCGTATTTAGGGATACTTCGCTTTCTGACACAACTGGATTTAAAGCATTTTAAGCTGGTACAAGCACTTACTCTTCATTTCATAGGAAACAGAGTTGGGGACACCAATAATAATAATAAATAAAAGAAATGAAATTAATTTGGAACGGAAATGCAAAAGTGCTACCGCATAGCAAACGTGTCAGTTACGGGAGACAAAATGATTTCTGTATGTGATGCATGGCAAGTGCTTAATTACCTTCTTCCAGCTTGGAAAAAGAATGTGAAAGCGACTGTACATCTTCTTTAGGAATTTTATACGCCAAAATAGAAGCAAAACTGGAACAAAGAAACAAAGCAAATTTAGCTTCAGGTAAAACTTCTTAAAGCAAAAAGATGAATATCCAACTGAATGGATTTCAGCTCATTTTCTGAAGGTCACTCCAGGCATTTTGACTAGTCATCAGCCTACAAGAGGAACGACGCAGCTCCAGGAGACCAGCTGGTTTATAACCAGAGATCCAGGTCCAGGTGCGTCAGCCGAGATCCCCCTGAGACCGCTCTGTGATTTATAAGCTCTTCAGCTAAGATGGAACCATTTATATTCTGCCCGTGAACTCATGAAAGAAAAATCACTGTCTGGAACTCCCCAAGTTATGAGGTTTTGCCTTTCAAATGAACTCAGAGGGAGGTCACAGGATCTCTCGGGACTTCGCATCATGCGGCGGTTCCCGCAACCCAGACTCCGGAACAGGGAGCTGCTCTACCCTACACATTCCCTTCTGAAAAACAAACTCTCCTCCAAACCTCCTGCCTTTGAGGAATGTTCCTTATCCCTTGCCTGCAGTGCCCTTTTTTGGACAGTCTCATCACCACCAAGCCAGACCCTCGAGTTCACACGGCAGAAATTCAAAGCTGTTGGGGGCGAAAACCGACCAACCCACCCTCAAACTTGAGGCACCCCCAGAAAATGTTCAAGCATTTCTAGGTAAGGGCCAGTGACTCAGATTTTAGCCCTGTTTCCCGGCCCCAGTCGAGGAGGAAGCCGTCAGGCACCAGCTATGCAGAAACCGAGTTTTGCTTCCTCCGTGCCAAACATCTGCACGCAGGGCTCACGGCCACCACCCTGGCAGCTTCTGCTGGCCTGCACAACCCTTCCTCTTTTTTCTTTTTAAGATACATGTAACTATTTTTCGTAAATTTTCGTACCACGGCATTCCCTACTCAGTGCCAAAGAGCTGCTGAGAAATCAAGGGCTTGTATTAGTATCAACATGTTCTGCACACTTGTTAAACTTCACCTTTCCTGACGATTCGCATTTGGGAAGATGTGCAAAATCTGGCTTTGCAGATACTCCACCTGCTGTACATCTGCTGTTTCTTTTAATTTCATTTCCAAGAAGTATCCTCTGCCAAACTTACTCTTCAGGTGTTGGACGGTACCTATACACCTACCAGTCGCAGAGAGAAAAGGAGAGTTGTACGTGTTACATTGCACTCAAAAAGCGGCCTAACTAACTTCTAACAGATGCTTTTTGCAGTTTAAGTTTAATGTTGCTGCGAGTTTCGGGTGCACAAAAGCTGTCCCAGCCTCCAGCGGTACCTGAGCTGCCCGGACACTAGGATGGCCACGCGGTCACACACAGCATCTGCCTCCTCCATGTAGTGAGTGGTCAGGATAGCCGCTCTCTCCTTGTTCTTAAAAGCTGCTCGAATTGCCCGCCTGCAAAACGGAACCAAAAAAACCCCCAAATAAAACACTCGGCACGTAACAGTAAATCCCGGGTTAGCAGGACAGGAGGGCTGCGATGGTCAAACACAAACCCTTTATTTTATGGACCAATACTAATCCCAAGGCAACAATTAACACCTGGTTTTTCCACAGAGATGACTGAAGTCTCATACTCCTTATATTTTAAGATTTCTTTCTACTTTCAAGCTTTTATCTCCCAGCTATTCTGGGAGAGGACACAGGCGAAGTGCACCGGGCACTAAGGCAGTGGCGATTCCCTGCCTATGGCTCTCCCTAGTGTTAACAGAGATAACGCACACAGAAAATCGGGCCAATTCCCAAAGAGAAACAAGCCTGTGGCCAGCGTGGCCCCGGTGGCACTCACCACATGTGCTGCTTGGCTTTTGGATCCATCCCAGTTGACGGTTCATCCAAGAGCGTGACCCGTGGGTTGCCCAGCATACTGAGGGCAAAGCAGAGCTGGGAGGAAGGCAAAGGGAAAGGAAAGGGTCAGGACACACCGGCTCCAGGAGACACCCAACACGGCAGCTCCAGAGGCTCCCCCATACCTTGCGTTTCAGCCCAACGCCCAGCTTCTTCGTTGTCTTCTGCAGGTGGTCTTTTAAATCCAGGGCACTTGCGACGCTGCGGAAGAGGAAGGACCACAAGTGAGGAGCTGAGAGTGTGACGGTTCTGCTTCCCCCTCATCACATGTATGCCAACAGTCTGATGTGAAGAGCTCAGTTACAAATATTTGGATGTAAAGTGTAAAAAAAGGTAGAGCAATGAGCAGAATCAGACCTGGGCATCTCCATACAACACCTCCTGCCCCAGGTCCCAGAGGAGGTGACAACCCAGAAATGGCTCCAAGCCCTGGACTCCCCCACCTTGCAGCCTCTGCAAGGGCATTGTTAGCACTTTGTGACTTAAAATAAATACATAAAATACAAAAATAAATAAATAAAATACAAATATTCTTGAATTTTATGTGGCTGAATCTGTATTCTCCTAATGTAGAGATTCACACTTGCTAAATTCACTGCAAAGATGCAATCAAACTTAGATGAACAAAAATATTGCCTTAGGAGTTGGGGAGGGGAAAAAAAGCCCTAAGAAAAATACAGCTAAAGCCTTAAACGTTTCTATAATAAACTACTTACCGTTTTATGACTTCCTTAACATCAGTCTGACTCATTCCTTTGATAGCACCATAAATTTCAAAGTGTTCCTGCAATGTAATATCTGGCCAAAGCGGATTCATTTGAGGACAGTATCCCACAAATTTCACTGAGTCATCTTCGCTGTTGAGTCCAAAAGAATCATCTCCCATCAGAACCTTCAAGGAAGACATATAGACTTTCCTCAATAATATTACCAGTTTCAGAACTGTTTTTGTCAAGTTTTAGCTAAAACCCCTCGGGAATGCTTGCAATAATAACAAAAAAAGTTAAATATAAACTCATTTTCTATTAAGTTTGTCGCATGTAATATACCTGCCCACTGGTTGGCTCAATCTCTCCAACGAGCATATTAATTAACGTGCTTTTCCCAGCTCCATTGGGTCCTAACAGCCCCAGAATTTCTCCTAAAGGTTGGACGACACACAAAACATTGCCCGTGAGGTCAGATAAATGGATTGAAGTGTTGTTTTTGCAAATAAAACACCCCAACAGCAAGTAATTTAGCTCCAACCTTTTTTTACACAGAGGGACACATGCTTTGTTGCCACTTTCTTTATTTTTCTCCCCAGAAGAAATTCCTTTCTTTCGTCAAACTCCTTGTGCAGGCGGCTGACCAGGATTGCTGGCATCTGGGAGAGAAGAGAAAAGCGGCTGCAGATCCCAGCAGCTCTGGGAAACCTCCCAGTTTGGGGTGCGGGCAGCGCCCGCGGGTGCACCACATTACCTCTTCGTTTTTGGGGCTGCTCAGTATTTCTTGGACTCGCAGCCTCTCCGCCTTCACGTCTTCGTCTTCGCTCTCGTCATGCGGGACGTCAGGGAGCTTCCAGGCTTTGGCTTTTGTAAAGCATTTTCTAAAGGGAAGAAAATAACACCATGCCTCTGCTCAGCGTTCAGGTGGAACAAAGCTCACAGAGAAATCTCTCGAGATTTGCTCGCTGCTTTGACGCAGAAAGCAATTTGAGTTTGCTGAACCCAGGAGTGACACATTTATGTGGTGCAGATGCCCCAAAAGAGCAGAAAGAGCCGTCATCGATCGCAACTGCATCATCTTCGTGCTGAGCTCTTTGCTGGGGTACGGCTTCTCCAGCCATGCAAGCGGAAAGGAACTTCCCCAATTTTTATAAAGGGCACATCCTTAGAAAATTCCTGATTTTGCACTGGTAAAACTTAAAAGGAAGTAAACCCCTCCTATTTATGCATTTTATTAACTGAATTTCAGAAAACTAAAATTAGGAGAACAAATTCTTTAGACACTTGGGATGGGACACAGCCATAGGTATTTTATTTCTGCAATATCCCCCATAGCTATACGCTGCGTACTCCAGTTTAATCACAGAATCACAGAATGGTTTGGGTTGGAAGGGACCTTAAAGCCCACCCAGTGCCACCCCCCTGCCCGGGGCAGGGACACCTCCCACCAGACCAGGTTGCTCCAAGCCCCGTCCAACCTGGCCTTGAACCTCCAGGGATGGGGCAGCCACAGCTGCTCTGGGCAACCCCGGACAGGGGCTCCCCACCCTCACAGCCAGGAATTTCTTCCCAATATCTCCTCTAAATCTCCCCTCTTCCAGTTTGAAGCCATTCCCCTCGTCCTATCGCTACACGCCCTTGTAAAAAGTCCCTCTCCAGCTTTCTTCTAAGCCCCTTTCAGACAGTGGAAGATGCTATAAGGTCTCCCCACAGCCTTCTCTTCACCAGCACGATTTTTGAAAAACGGCTTCTTTGGACCATTACTTTTTTAAAAAGTCTATTCAACAGAGACACACCTGAAGAACGGATCCTCTCTAACTGTCCTCCCTCCATTCTTCAGCTCGAAACATCGCAGCAGGAAGAGCCACACGACGCACTGCAAATAGGGCTAAAACAGACAGACACAGCTCTGGTTACTCGGGGCGCTGCCAGCCCTGCGAGGCTGGTGGTCCTATAGGTGATCCTATAGGTGATTCTATAGGTGATCACACCAGTGTGACGAGTGACAAGCAGCTCCAGCTCTCCCCACCACAGGAGAGCTGATATTTCCAAGAAGATGAAACGTATCATTAGATGCTGCTCAGTGGGTCGACACTGAGGACACACAATCGGAGTCTGCTTAGATTTAATGGCAATTATTTGGGTTTTTTAGAGAGAGAAGGGACTATCCCCTGCTCTGAAGTTCTCGCTCCATCAGCATGGACTCCCATAATAACCAGGATTAATACCAGCGTGGTTAACAGGACGGTGGAGGCAGCAGATGGCGAGCTGGCAGGCGCAGCAGCTTTGACCGATGCTGTTCGCGCTGCGACGGGTTGCAAAGCTGCAGGCTCCTGTGATGCTCAGCACTAGATCAAATCGTTGTTAATAAAGATGCCTGAACAGAAGGGGGCTCCCAGCAGAGTTGGCAATTCTCTACAGCAAACATGGCAAATAATCAAATGCGCGTGCTTACAGCTATAACTGCTACCAGGAGCCGGTCCCAGGGGTCGTAGTATCCTCCGTTCTTTCGCTTCCCTTTCCATGAGACCTGACAAAGCAAAAAACTACATTCAGGTAAAAAACCACCTAGCAGAGACTGCGTGTTCTACACTGCACTTCAATCTCAAAGCAGTCATTTACGTTATGCTGCTCGAGCACTTTCTGAGCTCTGCAGAGACCCTGCTTGCACGACAGAACTCCATCAAAGTCCCCGGGGCTGCTCCCAGTTTAAAGCCTCTGACTCCCAATTAACTCATCTCCCACCACGGTGTTCCCCCAGTCCATAGGCTGAGAAACGCATGGTTTTCCTTCAAATATTTAACAGAAGACTTGCTTATTTCCTCATTTTCAAATGGCAACGTTCTGCTTAGAGGGAAAAAAAGGTGATTTTTCACCAACATTTGCTATTCTTCATGTGTCAAATGGTTATGGATGACACTACAGCACTGGGCAGGTATCTTCTGTCTCACCATCGCTAAAGACCCCCACCCACTCCCAGGCATCTACAAGTGCTCTGGAGAGGATTTTTTGTGCCCCCTTACCTTTATAAAACAAATCAGACAGCCAATAAGGGGATAAATAGGAATGAAGATGGAGAAGACGTAATGCAGGACGGTGGTTACTAGGTAATAATCCAGAAAAAAGGCCACTTCGGTGACAACCGTACAGAGCAAGGCTGTCTGTACAAAAGAAAAGGAAAAAGAAATCCATTTTCATTTGGTTCAGACTCTCCAAGCTTAAGTTATCTAATTTGAGGCATATTTTTGAAAGCCTTTATCATTTAGGATACGGCAGTGATAAAGAGACATTTGTAAATATTTCAAATGTCTTGTGCATTAAGGGCACCCAGTTAAATAAAATAACTGGGAAACCAGTTGTGGCTTTAGAGATAACCAGTCTTCCCAGCTAACTGAACCCAAGGTAAAGTTACTCACCACTGAAAATATAAACGACCAAAATTCTTTTGTATTCTGGACTTTTTTAAACGTGAAGGAGACGACGTAAGTGAAGAGCACGACAGATGGGACATAACCGATCAGGCAAAAAATCTGCAGAGACAGGAAAGGTTTCCTGAGGAAATGTACAGCAGAAACCCAGGGGTGAAAATTTTTGTGTAAGTATCAACTGAAATGACTTTAGTGTGCTGCATAACTCTGGATTCATCTTTGTCACTTAATTTGATATATTTTGCTTCCTTAGTACCTACAGTAAACAGTATTAAAGACACAAATAAAAGAGTACACGGATAGGCAGGAACCTCACTCAGTTTCCTTTAAACTATTCCTTTTTTTTTTTTTCTTTTTAATCACAGGCTCCCACAAATGTTGACCTGAAGATTTTGGCAAATATTAGGAATTCCACCCTTAGCATTTTTGCAGAAATTAAAGCAAGGGTAGATGCACCGGTAGAAAAATAGCCTTGCAGCACAACGGTCACATCCCAAACCCGATTACAGCAGAGCTTCTGGGAAAGCAGCTAGGAAAATGTGATTCTTCTCAATTACAGCCAATATCCCAGGGGAGCCCACTCTGAATACCAAAGACGTGAAGCCTTGTAGTCTCTTCAATTTAATCATGTGCTGCAATTCATTGCAGAGCTGGTCTGTGTTCAAAGTCACTGTAACCTCGTCATTAGCTGCACGCCGATGCAAACGGAGCAGTTACCAACCGGCGGCGAAGAGCGCAAAGCAGCAAAAAAGGACAAAGCATTCTCTTGGAAGATCCTGCTATTTTAAAGCTCTGCTTTATTCCAGTTCTGAATGAAACTCCAAAATATTAATATTTTTCCCCAGGAGAAGTAGTACTATTTTGCGTTTGGTGCAGCCTGACTGGTGCCTCTGTGCCAGCAGCCTTAATTATGCGTTTTCCCTGTCTATCAGTTGGGAAAAAAAAAGCCTGCTGAAGCACCTAATAAAAATAAACCCTTGTGGAAAATAACATAACCATGCTCTTGCATCCCCGCCGCACTCACCACAGCAAGGAACTTGCCCACGTAGAAATAGACGCCGTAGTGAAAAGCGAAGAGGCTGCCCATCATCAGGACGAGGATGGAGAAGAACAGCGGGAGGTCAACCACGGCTTGCCCGGTCCAGTAAGCGGAGGGATAAAGCCCTGCTATCTTCAGCTGTGTGTACGCTTTGATCTGCAACAGGAAAAGGAAATGCAATGTTGACAGTTAATTAATTATTAATTAAAATTAGCACGATGTTAACCTGCCTCGGTGTGCGAGCAGGATCTTGTTTTCCCCTCCCATATGCTGCTTTTTCGCTGATGTGGCATCAACGCGCCACCCAGTTAGTGCTGGTTTTAGCTGCCAAAGGAGCAAAAAGCATTTCCACGGAAAGCAAAAGGGCTTTTTCCAAATCTGCTCTACCCCAGGCAGCAAGCAGCAGTCACATCCCTACCGCCTCTCACAGCAAAAGGCACTGTTTTAAACACCTCTTAAGATTTTCCCCAAACCCCAAGGTTTTTAAGTTCTTGTGCAGCCTTTGAATCAACACCTGGGAGTTTACCTTATGGTTTTCCGCATTGTCCATGGCAAAATAGGGTGGCATCCCAGTAATAATGATCCCCAGCAACACGGCTTCGAAATAGATCTCCAGCCTGAAAATTGTGTCTGGAAGATTCTGCAACAGAAATCAGATTTCTTCAACACCGGAATGTGCGTGAGGAAAAAAAAACACACTTCGAGTTGGAACGTGACTGTAAATGCTAAAACCTCCATTCCGTGTTCCTCAAGATCATCTGAGCCGCAGCGCGAAGAAAAACACTTATGGAAGTTTTTGGGAGTATTTCTGATAACCTCATGGAGTCTTTATCTCCCGCAGCAGGTCCTCACCTCTCCTAAAGGCCACCCCAGCTCTGCCCAGGAGGCAGGAGACCTCCGGCATTCCCACCTTCCGCCTCCGAGCGCTGCAGGTAACAAACCTCTAACTACTTCCCAACGGGACATCCCCTTTCCAAGCCCCTTTTTCCTCCACTTCCACAAGCTGCGGAACAAAACCCCGTGACTTTTCAGGTCCTCTTTAATTCTGCAAACATCCGTAACTCCCCGGCTTCGCCTCCCGGGGCCCGATCCTTCCCGACGGCGCCACGCGGAGCCCAGCCCTCGGTGCTGCAGACGTTCCCCACCAGCTTCTCCCGTGGTTTACGGCGCGGTTCCGCATTCCCCCTCCTCCTCCCAGGGATGCTCCCACCCCCTGTTTGAGGGTGATTTTTGCCGCGCAGCCCCAGGCGCTGCTCACCTGCACGAAGGGGTTGCTCCAGATCTGAATGCTCTCCGTCACGTTTAAACTGCGCAGAAGCAGGTTGCTGACAATATTCATCAAAACCGGCAGGGAATGCACCATGGTGCTGTTGAATACCACCGTGAAAACGTAGTTCTGGAAAGGAAACAGTTTGCTCTGTTAATTCTTCTGCACAAAGGGTAATGCCCCGAGCGGGGTCTCCTATGGGCTTAATTAAACCTGAACGTCGGGGAAAAATCTTTGCATAATAAAGCGTGCTTTGCAGGAAGCTCTGGGCTGCTCAGGGTGGCTCCAACATGTAACTTAATTCAGGAAAAGCGTCACGCTCAGAGAAGACATCATTTGGAATAAATTCCCAGAGTGTTTTATGCAGCTGTGACGCTATGACAAACGACGCTCCAGACAATTACAGGCTGGAAAACAAAACACACAGCGACCCACACTCCTATGTTCTTGTTAATGCACTTAAAAACCAGACAGGCAAAAATTTACATTAGCTAAGGGCTGCACTGTCAGGCTAATATTAACAGTTTGCAATGAATAAAAATGGGCACAAGAGACGGAGTTGGCATATTGCAAAGCAGTTCCTTTGTCGGAGATTAAATGTGACCCCAGCGTTCAAATCTTTCTGACACTCCTTCAGTGCCCACACTGAAATGAATACTTACAACCCAAGAAACTCATTTTTCTTCACACATGAGAGCACCGTGGAATTATACTTCTGTCAAATTGTATAATTCAGCCAGTATAATTAAAAAAAATAATAAAATAAACTTCTACGCCAAGTCTCTTGCGAGGTAAAATATTTCTTTTGGCTTTTCATATGCTTGTGGGGAAGAAAGGTGATGGAAGTTTTATTAGTCCACCATAATTATCATTATGTGAGAACATTTACTTTGATAATATTTCCACTCTGTTAATACAAGTCCTCTTTGCAGGCCTCTTGTATAAGCAATATTATATGAAATTATTTGATTGTATGACTCTATACGTTGCCTTTCAGGCAAGAGAACAACAAACCCAGCCCCTAAGGGCAGCTGCTTGGCTGCTCTCTGGGATACGACCGGGTCGCTGTGTCCATCTTACCTGTCTGGATTCAAGGTCAAACACATTTAAAGCTGCGCTGTGAGGAGCGGCTGAGACGTAATCAGTGTCATTGAACAGCTCCAAGAGTATGTTCATGCTCCCAAGAGAGCGGACAATGTCATCGATACCCGATTCTGGTGGAAGACGGAGAAAACACCGTTACTCATCACCAGCTTGGTGCGTTTTACACAGAATTATTGATGCTTTTCCCACTGATAACACCCTGTGACGAAAGATCACCCGTTCCTCACACACACCCACCAAAGGGTCCTCTGCTGTTTTGAACAACAGGAATGGGGGTTTTTTTCAGCTTCCCACTCCACAGCCTCCAAAGCAGTCACGAAAATTTTGGTGTTATATTCTCCAATTAATCTGTGCGAGTCAAAGGCAGCAGCGAGGAAGCGGAGCGGGCACCGAGCATTAGCAGGATACTCCAAGTTTCAGTTGAACAGAGAAGGAGCTGAGAGAGCAGGACACCAGCGGCACTCGGATACAGCATCCGGAGAAACCAAGTTGTATTAAGCACAAATTCCCGACAGCTCAAACAGATGCTCGTTTCTATTGCCCAGGTGGCTGCTATGTGCTTTACAACATCCTGAGTTGACACAAAAAGGAGTTTTCCAAAATGCTTCGTGGCAGGATTTTAACTTTGAAGTATCTAAATGTCTCCCTACCCAGTTCCTTCACACAGGTCATCTCTGCCTGGAGACAGAGCGAGCGCGAGGCTACCGGACATGGTAGGAGGAGGAAAATCTCCAAACCTTTGAGGACGCTCACTCTCTGCCACCTGTGGGTACTTGGAAACTCTTCATTTGGGCAAATCTCAAGGAAAAACAGTTTGGCCCCAACCCCAAAAGTAGCACACCCCATCTTTCCCCACCACATGAAATGCTACGTTACAGAGAGCTGTGGAGACAGGAGCGACCCCCCCGGCTCATCCCTGCTCTCCCACCTGTGGAGTTCTGCAGCAGGAGGCGACTCCGGTACTTGTGATAGTTCTCTCCGGGCTTCAGCAAGTACAGATCTGGGGAAAGCCTGATAGCAGCTACAGAATTTTTGATGATGTGGTGTATGAAAAACAACAAGATCTGAACTACAAGAAAAATCAGGAAAAGCAACAACCTGAAAGAAATAAAAAGGTTTGGGTTTTAATAAAATTTAGCGAAGGCCAATCCAGTTTATGTGCATGCTATTAAAACATCTCCCTCGCACCCCCCAAAGAACGTATTCAACAGTAACTCATAGCTTCACACTTACTATTTTTCAAATGTAACTACGGGGAAAAAAATTAATCACATCCTGCCATTACTCTACTGACATTCAGACCGATTGGGAGCATTTTTCATACAAACGAGAAAGCCCCAACACTTACATAACTCTCACGCATTTATTTTCCCGCTTGAAACTCAGGAAATGAACTTTTGCTATGGTGGAAACCTGCTTCTTCCAGAGGGCGGTACTGCTCATCGCTGGCGCCTTTGTCTCCGAGAGCATCAGCAGGCTCTGCTCCATATCGTCAAGGGACTTGGTATCCATTTCATCCTGCACTTGCTGGGAGCTGAACACGCTATAATCTGAAAAAGAAGAGAGTGAAACTCCACAAATCTGATGCTCTGTCAAAGCCAGGCGGTTTGAAATGGCAAGGAGAAAGCTGGTGGCCACCAACTCCTTCCCCTTGCTGTTGCAGAAGCCATCTCATCCCCATCCCCATCTCCATCCTCATCCCCATGACACCAATCTACCCCAAAGCCCTGTATCACCCCCACAGCAGACGCTTAAGGCAGATGATACAAACTTCTGCCACTCAAAAGGTGCAACTTGCCCCAATTTCCTACCACGAGCCCACGTACGCGCCTGTATTAGTCAGTACCAGCATATTCAGCTGTTAAACCCTCCGATACCCACGCAAAAGCTTTGCCGAGCAGGATAGTTTACTAGCCTGTATCACAACGAAAGCTCTAGAAAGATTAAGGGAGTTTAAACCATTCAAATTTGACATCAAAAGAACAATTGATTCATTCTGGAGTAATACTAAGTGGTACCAACATTTCATTCGAATTGGAAGTTAATTTAAAAGGGGGAAGAGAGACAAGTTCAGCTATTTCAGCCTTAAGAGCAGGCTACTAATATTACTGCTCACGCAAAAGGTTGGAAATAAATTTTATACTGTGCATTTACAGTTTCTTGAAAGGAAGCTACATTAGGAAAATAAAGCACATTAAAAAAGCTAGCTGTAAAAAGTGCAATTGTAAAGCAAAGAAATTAGATGTAAGTACACTGGATGAAAAATTAATTACTGCAGAGACAGCTAGTAAAAAGCTTTTCCCCTACATCCTCCCAGAATCGCTGCCCACCCAAGTCACTGCTTTTGCGTGTTTTTCCTGTTAAATATTTTAAAAGCCTGGAACGCCGTGCGGCCGGAGGAGCCCTGTGCTGCCGGATGCAGCGCTCTGCGAGAGGATTGGTTGTTCTTACCTCCATGGCAAAACTCCTTCTGGCAGTGAGGTGGCATGGACAATTCTACACTAATTAAGACTCCACCAAATATGAGGGAAACCAGGAAAACAGCCACGACCCATCCCACCTGCTTGATCGATCTCTGCCTCAACTTCCAGCTTCAGATAGACATCCTCCAGCGTCGTCATGGAGACGCCGTAGGTGATAACACCCAAATGGGAATGAGTGTCCAGGTCAGAAAACAAGCCTGGAGACAGAAGGGAAACATCCTTGTTGCTCTGAAACAGGGTTACATGGTCTTCCCGAGAGATGTCCAAGCACATCCGAGCTTGGATACGGCCTCAAGTTGTGCCAGGGGAGGTTTAAGTTGGATATTAGGAAAAACTTCTTTACGGAAAGGGTTATCAAGCACTGGAACAGGCTGCCCAGGGAGGTGGTGGAATTGCCGTCCCTGGAGGTATTTAAAAGACAGGCAGACGTGGTGCTGAGGGACATGGGTTAGGGGTGGTTTTGGCATAGGTTTATGGTTGGACTCGATGGTCTTGAAGGTCTCTTCCAACCCAAGTGATTCTATGATCCCTAAAGCCACCTGCACAGCAGGAAAAAGCAGGCAACGTGCAAATACGGTTGCTTAATTATGAAGCCACAGGTCATGGCTTGAAAACCAAGATTGGGATAAGCTCCTTTTAGCACAGAACTTTTCAGCCTCTGTGCTCAGGTGTGGGAAACGTGGCACGTTTTCCCAAAGCCGTGGTGTTTGTGAAAACCACCTCAGCATCCTAAAGCTCCTGGATTCAGAGCTGTCTCCTGGCTGGCTGTGAGGGCCCCTCTCCTGGAATCATCACACTCAGGGACGCAGGACAGCTTGTCCTACCTAGATCCCTGCCTGGGCACAAAGAGATTTTACAAATAAAATCATATAAAATCTAATATATAGATACACAACCATATCTGTCAAGCCAGCTTAACTAGGCAGGAGATCCTGGATGGCATGCAAAGCTTGAGGACCAAAAAGATGTTCAGAGTGACAGCACTTATTAGCACCCTGAGATAAAAAATGCTATTGGGTTCTTGCCAGTCCCGTGAAGGGAAGGACTTGTAAAAACGAGGAGCGTCAGAGCCAAGGTCACACTGAAGGGAAATGCAAATGCATAAAATGGGAAGAGCAGCTGGATACGCAGCGATGCTCATCAGAGCTCCACGATTTTCTTCTGCCCCAGTAGCTGAAGCACATTCCTAACCTCGGTTTCTCCTTAAAATACTTGGGGGGAGTTGATCCAATCTTGCACAGAGATGCCTGTTTCTCAAAAGTACATGCAGTGGTTGCTAAAGGTAAAGCTAATAAATTATTAACTGGCTAAAGGCAACAGGGAAAAAAGCATTTATGAAATGCGAGCCGCATCCACATCAGTATTGATTCTCCCTTAGCTTTCCACGGAGCGCAAAGGACACACTGCTGCTGCCATTTTCTCCTGGGAGATGAACAAGGAGCCCCAGTAGGACTGATCAGATAATTGCTGCCATCTAGTGAAACCAACACATCTGTTCTGCGCTCCCTCTCACCAGTGAATTTAAAGGCAGTGACACGACGCTCTTTGCGGCTCTCAACAACGGGGATGGATTATTGTAGGACTTGGGGCTTCCTGGCCTCCGACTGGAGACCAGCCCTGCTCATCAAAACGCTCTACAATAAGGTGATGCCTCTGCAGAACGAAGGGATTTTGGGGCAAAAGCATCCCTTCACCCTCCCACCCTCTCCCAACACTTGCTGCCAGGTACCCACGTCCCTCTTAACATACTGCAACCCCCTGGAGGAGGTGATGAGCTCCTCACTCGCCTGAGGAAAGACCTTGCTGACCGACCATCAGCCAAACCACGAGTATGTACAGAAACACATAAATGCAGAAGTGACGGATTTAACAAGAATTGCTGGCTACAGCCACGCTTGACGGATTTCTCTTCCGCAGCCACTCAACACTGCAGCACAACAAAACCATCAATACCTGCAAACTTGTCCATGTCCTTGAGCGGGAGGGTGTACACCAGCTGCTCGTCGTTCTCCTGGATCAGGCTGGCTGCAGGTATGTGCTGCCTTATCAGCGACGTCGTCGCTTCCGTGTTGCAATAGGCGTCGATGTGCATACTAAGAAAACGCACGATGAGAAATGGCAATTTTAAATGAGAGAAATGGGGATTTTAAAGCTTGCTTTTCTCCTTACGCCTGCAGCACAAGTGGCAGGCAGCAGAGCCTCAAACATGCGGTATGAAGACGAGAAAAGGATTCTTTTTTTGGGGTGGGTTGTGCTGTCTTACAGATTCCAACAGAAAACGCAAAAAAAGGTGAAGTCGCGTTAACAGGTATCGCACAAGAAGAATAATACCTCAAGCGGTAGCCAATTCCCCATTTGCTTTTGAGGAAGAGAGAAGATCCAAGGCATTTTAGCATCCCTTGAGAAATCACGGCTTTACGATCTAGAAAGAAAACAAAAAAAACCCCATAAAATCAGAGAACTGTCAATTTCCTCCCGAAAAGCAGCAGTACGTTTCAAATAGAAGCATATACCATGGGTAGAGAAGCATCACATTTTGCTCTCTAATGTGACTCTCACTCGGGGACTGGGCACCCGGAGTGGTACCCAGGGGGTTGCACAGGACTCACCGGCGAGGATATCTGCCTCGTCCATGAAGTGGGTACTGAAAACCGTCACGCGATTCGCTTTCCTGTTTTTCAGGAGGTTCCAGACGATGTGCCGTGAACACGGATCCATCCCCGCAGTCGGCTCATCCAGCAGCAAAACCTTTGGGCAAAACCAAGAAGCGTTTGCAAAACCTCAGGAAAACCCACCCAGGTAACAGGTACTGGGATTTTTGGGTAAGCCTGGTAGTTAGTCCTCTAAAACATACAGGAAACATCCTACAGCGAGCGAGGCAGCTGTGCTTTGAATAAATTCATCTCCTGTTTTGACAAATGGAAAAATCACATAGTGAGTTAACGCCATGATCTGTTTTATTCTGTTTCCAATACAATGACTTTTAGCTATGTATTCACTCCTTCCAGTACGGGATGGTTAAATATACACACATGCTTTTAAAATCCCAGTGAACTGTCACACACATCATTTTTAAATACAGATCTAAAAGCAGCTCCCATTCTTACGGGCCAGAAATAATAAGATCTGCAACACAAAAGAACTCTCTGGCTCTGTCCCTGCTCCAGGTGTCTGGATGGCTTTGCAAGGGAAGTCTCCGACAGTTTCACCGTTGGGAGCTACACGTTACCTGCCAGACAACGCAAGACTTGTCACACTATTTATTTCACAAAGAGACCAAATCCAGAGCTACTGCCATTGCCTACGCTATTAGCATCCGCAGGCATCAAGCTATCGAAGTGATCTTAATTATTTAAACCATAAATGAAGAAAACGAGAGCAACAGATGCGCACAGGGACAATTCCTGCGTCTTACACTTTATTATACGCATCCGTCGGTTGTGACAAGAGACATCAGACCTTAGGTGTGGGCGATGGCACGTGGGGACGCCTCTGTCACACTCACCTTCGGGTTCCCGAGAACAGCAACTCCCACCGACAGCCGCCTTTTCTGCCCCCCGCTTAATTTTTTAGCTTGGTTGTCTCTGATGGGCTGCATGTCCAAATCCAGCAACACTTTCTGCACCTTTAAAACGTCAAGACATTTATTGTTAAAAAAGGCTACAAACTTTTTTTAAACCAGATTATTAGCAATTAACATTCAAACGAACTGTTCCTACATCTCAGCGTATTCCGCACCTAAACTGCGCACCCTCCTAACAAACTTGTACATCCAGCGCGGGGTCCAAACCTCCAGCAAACCTGGAGAATTAAAAGGTGCCTCTTCTTGAACACAACACTGCTAGGATTTAAGAAGTTTCATGAGCGTTTTAGTTTCCTGGGAAAAATTAGCAGTTTATCTGTGTAAAAACGCCCGCCTGTACTCTGTCTCCCCGTCTGGTACGCTCTAAAGTTAACATTCCCCTCCAAACTTTCCTCAGGAACTACCTGTGCAGCGCAAGGGTATTTTGCCCTGCAGGTTAAAAATGAATATAAGAGACCATCTCTGTGCCCAGCTGACTTACCTCTTGTATCAAATCGTTCTGAGGGATTCCTTTAATTGCGGCGAATATGGAGAGATTCTCCTCCACGGTCAATATATCGAAGTGTATGTCGGACTGGGGGCACACCCCCGCGATCTGCCGCACTTCCAGCATTTCATCGATTTCGGAGACTTTGTGCCCATAGACAGAGACGAACCCTAAAAAAATAAAAGGCCGGGAGCGATCAACTGAGAGGATTTTGAAAGCTGGAGAACAGCCTGACATGGTGTCCTGGTTTGAGGTAAAACAGGACCAATTTTGTTCAGTAACTCTGCTTTCTAACTAGGTCTCTTCTAAACCCACGACACATGGACACCAATCTAAAGTGGACCCTTCCAGACATTATCCAGAGAAAAATTTGGCGCATCCCAAAAGAACCGCAGGGGTGAACGGCTTCGGTTTTCCAAAGCAGCATTCCCCAAATCTCCTAGCGCCGGAGAAGCTCACCGTCTGTCGGGGGACACAGCCCGCAAAGGATGTTCATCAGCGTGGTCTTCCCGGTGCCGCTGTGCCCCAGCAGAGCTGTGATCTGACCTTCGTAGATGTCGAAGGATAAATCTGGTCCCCGAGGACGGCACAAGAGAAAGAGGAGATGTCAGCGACGCGCTCGGGGCACCCGGAGCCGCTCCTACCACAGCAGTAAATTCAAATACGGACATATGGGGTATGCATGTACGCTCTGCTCCCAGGGACACCTTACCTCTGCGCCGCGGCGTGGCACGGCGCCGCCGGGGCTGGGACGGTCCCGGCACCGGCTCTGGGGTGGCCACGTTTAAAAGCCACACAGAGAAATGAGACAAAAAGATCAGGGAGACGGGGCAGGGGAGATCATATCCCCGACGACACGGGCAGAGGAGGAATAACGGGGACGATGCCAGCAGGCTTTCTTTAGTGATGGAAGGGCTCCTCTTTTTTTGGGGTACCATTTTAAACGAGATCACTGCCAAAGCGGTGAGAGAGGACACACACGAGCACATCCGGCATTCATGCTCCGAGGTCCCACCCCGCTCAAAGAAACCAAAAAGCCCAAACGGAAACACAAAAGATCACTTGACAATTCAGCTATTGCTCCTCTGCATCTGATAAGCAGCTAAAAAGCTAAAATGTTCTTACTTCTGAGGGCCTCCACTGTTTCCCCCTTTTTCCTGAATGTTTTCTGAACACAGCTGATTCTGAAAGAAGATATGTCATTTTATAAACTATTTCAGGATCTTCATGCGTCAATTTGAATGATCAACACTCGACACAACAAGACGACCATGCTGAAGTGGCACTAGACACATTAATGACCCGTAGAGGCAAGTCAAGAGACAGGGCATCTCGTCGCAGGCCTTAGCCCTGGTATCAGAAAGCTTTTTCTGGTCACTTTCTAAGGTATTTCCTATGATGACAAACCAAATTATTTCAAATCTGTGTTTCTTTCACATGGTAGAGCAAGGCACTAGAGGTTTCCCAAGCTAGAAAAGGGCATGGCTACTCCCCGATAATTTCACAATACAACAGAAGACTCAACAGACACGATATGGAAAATAGGTATCAGTACACCAGACTCCAAAGATGTGATTACTGACAGCTCTTGATCAAAATTAGGCAAAAGAAAGCAGGTGTCTTTCTCTCCAAGAAAGGTAAAAACCTTCCTTCCATCCCCAATGTTTTTCGAAATGAAAAAAAGCCCATCGTTATTTTATCTGAAGGCACGGCGGGAAGGATGGGGTTTTGGAAGCCTGGCCACTCTGAAAATGAGGATGGGGAATGGATTACAGGTGTGAACAGCGGGGAGGAGAACCGGCTATGAAAGAAAACAAAACCTCCACACGTAAAGATGACAAGATAGTGCGAAAATGACAGAGAGCTGGTGGAAGGATGCTATGGAAAGACCCCAGGGTGGATGAATAATGCATGAACAGCCCCAGCATTCTCATGTGAACATCAGGATTAAAACTGGACCCTTCAACCTACGGCAGATGCCCAAAGAGACATCGATAGCGTGGACAGCACAAGGCTCATTCTTGTCACTAAGTCACAAATAATTATTTGAGACTTGTGGAGCCAGCCAGGAGGAGTGAAGACGCAGAGCTCCTCAAATGGCACCGGGCTACACCATTGGAAAATGATGGGAACAAGGGCTCCAAGGAAGATACTCAGAATAATATCTGAGACACGCTAAAAATACTTGTCAGTCCAGACTCAAGACAACAGGTGACACAAAATGCAATGTGAAAGATGAGAGCACGGCCAACTATTTCTCAGTCTCGTTTTACCTTCTTAGACAGGGCAGCTGGGTAAAACCACCACCAAGTTCTCCTCCGGTCTACAGAGAACACAACTGCCTTCACACAAACCTAGAATCAGCTTTTTCTCCTCAAATGCGTGTTACCAGAAAACGAAACCCTCCCAGAAGAGCAGGCGTTTCAACATCTGCAACCGCTTACGCCTCTCGTGGCCTCAGTGAAACTGAGGGAATGGAAAACCGGTCGGTTTTGAGAGGACTCCAACAGAAGGAATACAATCCACAAACAACCCCTTCCTTTAAGCCCAGTGATTTATGCTTAGAGAGCATCCACGTCGCTGATGATGGGGCTTCACTGAAAATGGGAGCTAGCCGTGCTGTGCGTGCGGAGGACTCTCTGCAATGCATACCATATGCTATTTGAATGCGGCCATTGGAGAAACGAGAGCGATTTTCAAATTACACACTAAAATGTCAGGGACCCAGGTGATCTGCTAACCTGCCCGCGGGACAGGGCAGGAATCGTACCTGATGGCTTCTTTCCCCTGAAATTCGGAAGGCACAGGTTCAACTATCTCACTGAAACTTAAACTGCCATTGACGCTGCTCTCGTACAGCTCCTTGTAATTTTTTCTGTGCTTTGACCAAAATGAGGACTTCATAAAGAAAAACGGTGTGCGGCGTAGTCCAAACTCTCCTGCATAATAAAAGGGAAAAAAAAAAAAAAAAAGACAACTTTGTTGTTGCTGTAACTGCAACATCACAAATTGTCGTAAAAGTACAAGGAGCTCTGGTACACCGCTGCAGACATCCCTAGTCCTCTGCTTTTGGGTTTTCGCTGTCAAAGCCGTGTGCTATCCCGCTAAAGGTGCAGGAGCCAGCCCACGCCCCCCTTCCGGAGGGATTTCATCAGCCAAGTTTACATTATCCCCATTTAAGCCACAGCTCCCACCAGCACTGCTAGCAGGTTCCAGTTTTGCTCTGTCTTTAACTGTACGTGTAAATCTCCTCCTATGCAAGAGAAATTCCCAGCGCCGAGAGGCCGGTGACTAAATTGCTGGCAGCAAAAAGCCAGAGAGACGAAGTCGAAGGTAGCTGAAGGGCTTAACTAGGAATTAGTCGCACGATTAACAACTTTATTCACGTGTCACGTTAAACTACTGCCGTCAGAAGGAAAGGTCTGCAACAGGCCGAGCAGCCTTTCGTTTTCAACCTTGTAAGATAAAAATTGCCAAAGCCGACGTGGTGCCGGTTAACCCAGCAAGGAAGATTTTCCTTCAGAAAGAGGGAAACGAAGTTTAGCCGGCGTACTGAAAAGCCATCAGGTCTAAACACGCCAACAGCCCTCCTCACGTCTCCCAGCTTTAATAGAATATAAACTATTTCAGCTAAAAGTATTCCCAGTCACAGTGTAAAATATTTTTGCAAACAGCATCATCTCCTTTCTCCACAGTTGGAATTAAGTCCGAAATGCCAGCAGGCTCGGGACTTCAGGAATCGGTGACGCTGGCACAGTTCAGTTTTTCTCAGGCACGTACCTGGGATAACCTGATCCAGGTAGACAGCTACAAGCAGATAAAATACACTATCCAGCACCAATAAAATAAGAGAGATGAAGAGCGGGTAAGGACCGTGATTTAGATTTGAAAATGTGGCACCATCTTCATAATCTTCCAGATGCATGACCTGCCAACACACACGGAGAGAGGGAGATGTTACACACCGGCACTGTACCAGCCGGGAAAGACACGAATAAAAATAAATAAATATTTATCCAAGAATACGTACATCACTACCTATGTGAAAACCCTGCAAGGCAAACGAGCGCGATGAGGTTGCGGTCGGAGGAGCAGAAGGTCTCCCTACCTGTGCGACACCGATCAAGAAGCTGCACTGACAGAAGGGGCTGAAAATCCACACGAAAGACTTGGGGAAATCTTCCAGCAGGACAATATTAAGGCCCACAAAACCAAAAGCCAGCGTGGCCAAGAACTCCACGATACCCACGTGCTTTGACTTTTTAAACAGAGGGGTCAGCATAAGCGCAAAGAAAACCTAAGGACAGATTAAAGAAAGATAGGAAGGTACTGTATTTAAAAAAAAAAAATAAAAAATACAGGGTATAGAAAAACTAAAGTAAAAAGACCACAGCTTCAATTACGCTTCTGATAATCATATCATTTTCCTGGTAAGGTCACTACAGCATTCACCCACCTCCCACCCTTACAAAAGGCCATCAGGGGAGACACTTTCCCAAAGATGCCAGGTGACACAGCACAGAAAACAACATTATTAAAGAAAAATAAGGAGCCGTATGGCTAAGCGTGTATGTATGCCCTGGTTAGTACAGCTTCTGGAAATGATAGATAGCAAACAAATAACTATCTGTGCACTGGTTGCTTATGCACTCAGACAAATAATTTGCTGTATAAATTAATTCTGTGACTGTTCATTAAGGTTTTAACATTAGGCTATATAGTAACAGCAAATGTTTAGAAGCAGGCATGGGTCTGGACTTCAAAATGGTGCTGTACAGAGAGGGTTTTCAGTTCAAAGACAGGTGATTAGAAACTCAGATCCTTCAGTAAGGAGAGAGATTTCTCCCAGTGATGGTCCCAACCTGCACAACAGCCCAAACCAGAGCGGGCCCAGGGAAGGGGACCAGGACGGGACAGGCACCTACCACCGTCCTGCAGAACCGACCTTGGCTCCAAATGCTTTGGAAGAGAGAACAAGCCTAGATGGGAAGGTAAAAAAACAAACAAAAAAAACCCCAACCCAGGGATGGGATGGCTGAATTCAACAAGAGCGGGAATACTTACTGAAGAGATGCCATACAGGAAAAAAAGGAGAAATATGACGAAGGCGCTGCTCTGGGGAAAGAGGGAAGAGGCCGTTGCAATCACCGCCATAAGAATGGACATGACAAAAATCAGGCTCATGTAGAGCAGCACCCAAGAAAGCCTGGGAGCAAAGGGAGGAAAAAAAAAAGAACAGAAATCAGTCAATGAATCCCCAGCCTCAATTATTCACACAGAAGAATATCTAAAACTACCGTTCTTTATTAGTCCTGACAGCTGCACCAAAGGGCAGGCTTGCAACACAACAAGAGCCCCGCAATAAAAAGAGTTCTTGTAAACATCCCTGTAATTGTTCTAGGCATTAGAGCACACGCATCAATACCCATGGCATCTAAAAGATACACAATTAGATGATTCATGATTTTTTTTTTTTTTTGAACTTGCATTATTAATCCCCGGGTATGACCAAAAGAGGGTAACTGAGTAGTAGGTTTCAATAATTAAAGAAATTCTATTTAAAATTTAATACGTTAGTCATTCCAGTAGGGTAATAAAATCCTTTTCTTTTTTAAAAACAGAGCTGCAAGCCTGTGAGCAACTCTGACCTCAGGAAACAAAGGCTGTTTGTGTACAGGTAGTAAAAAGATGACGTATTTTCCTCAGAAGCGAATTTCTGAGTTACAGTGAGCGGGTGATGGAAGCTGCACCGCCAGCGTGCCTTTGCAGATTGCTCCCGTTTCACACCAGGCAAAGTAAAATGATTTTCTCCAGACCAGAGATGCTCAATGCCCATGTGTGGACGGGCTCTGCGGGTGAAGGACTCCACTAAATAAGATTTGCCACCAAGGACGGACCGCAAACAAACAGAACTGGCTGCCAGAAAAGAGCTCGGGCGCAGAAATAGAACAAAAACAACCAGAAAAATAAATAAAAAAAATAACCCAGACAACCCCAGCTGGCTGTCGCGGTGCAGCAGGGAAAGATGCTAAAATGCTGCCGGCCACCGCAGCGAAGGGCAAAGCTAAACCTGTTTTTATCTCTGCAACTATCAATGGTTTCAAATTAGTACATCCTCTCGTTTGGGAAAAAAACCCCACCATTATTTTGCATAGGACAATTTCCATCACAGTAAGGAAATAAATTAAAAACTGTTGCTGAGGCTGCTCTGTCACGTTAAAATTACAGAGTGAGATTCATTTGATTACGTGTAGGGGAAACTGCCGCTAAGCTCTGAAGAGAGACTGCAGGTTACCTGTCCAGCCGCCAGGAAAGGAGGGACCAGGCCAAAAATATTTAAACACAACAAAAACAAGCGACATCGATATCTCACACATCATCCCATTTAAGCCCTCCAAGTCTGGTGTAATAAATGCAACAGTATTACCCTGGTGTTTACTTCTTAAAATATTCCTATTTTCCTGACACCACAGGTATCTCTATGTTGGATTTTACGGAGTATTTCCCTTTTAGGCTTCTTTCAGCTGATCAGATGGAATACAATTAAAAACTGGAGGATGGGATAGAGGAGTTTTCCTAGAAAGTGTTACTTTTTAATATTTCCTTACAGATTGTATACTTCTTTTCTAAAGAACAGGCTACAGCAAACACTCACATACCAAAAGGCAGTGTCATGAAGTCCCAATATTTTTAGGAATTCCTTCAACTTCCTCTCCTTTTCTGCCACGATATGAATGGCCAGGTAATACCCAAAGGGTGAGAAAGCGATCACTAGGTAAATCAAAATGATGGCACGTGGAAAATTATCTATTTCCACCACCGCAGCCTCTCCCATAACCATTGCTCTCGTCAACTGAAGTTGTTCCCAAACCGACTGGTTCGTCTTCAGCTACAAGGGAGAAAAGGAAGAGTGATTTTTCCATCACTCCCGATTTTCAGCCCCGTCCCACCCCACGGCAACGGCCTCAGCCTACCCCCAGGTCCCAGCCCCGTCTCCATCCCCCGTGATGGGGAAAGACCTGGAGCCCCCGAAACCTTGCTGGCCCCAAATCCCAGTCCAAAAGCACGGGAACTGGAAAACATCTGAACACCCAGGGATTAAAATCAACAATTTTTGCAATTCCTGTCACCTAAAAAGATGAGACTGGCTCTCCCCACAAGCAGCACAACAGGAAAGAAAAAATACTAACAATAACACAACGAGCCCCTATATATATATATATAAAAAATTACTAACTATATATAAAAAAATATATAAAATACTATAAAAAATACTATATAAAAAAATATATATAAAAATACTAACAAACTCTCTCTATGTATATAAATACTAACAATAAAATCTGCAGACCCTTTCAGTAAAACACCTTAAACAGCATTTTGGGGTGAGCGTTGTCGAGCTTTCGTGTTTCGACGGCCGCTGCAATGTGCGGCTGAGGCTCGTTCAGACACTAATGAAGACAAATGTCCGCATTGTTCCGCGGGACAAGAACGCTTTTGTATAAAACACGGCAAAAGGCACATGAAATATTCCGCCTTCTCATCAGACGCAAGCTAATTTTTGATAAGGCATTTTACACAATTAACAGACAACATCGCCAACACACTCCAGGCCGAGGCACTCCGCGGATTTGAACCTCCTTGGGTTTATTACGTTATTTTTTTCAGATTTACCTGTATAATTGCAGCATCGATGCAGGCCTGCAGAGCCGTAAATCCCGAGCTCCAGTACGTTACCGACTCGCACCCTTTCCGCAAGTTGGAGCAACTGGCTGCAGAATAGAGCAGGACATTTTAAAACAAATTTAAAACAAAAAGCCAGCGTTCCGGCCATCCTATCCTTGACATAAGGATTGTGCAGCTTGAGGCCATCCCTTAGAAATGGCGGAAAAAACCTTCCAAAACCCAATATATGCAGCATCAGGCCAAAAAAAAAACAAAAAGAGGGTCTGATTTTTCAGTTTATCGCTTTACGGATGCATCTAAGAGCGCGCACGTTTACCTCTCGATTCCATGTAAATGGAGGACATGGCAACCGAATCGGGAAACCTCAGCTGGTAGGACATGGCGTCGCTGAACACGACGCCCACGAAGTTGGAGGGTTTAAAAGCGCTGGCCTCTTGCAGCTCCTCCTCGCTTAAATACTCCTCCGTGATGATGCCTGCGAGAATGAGGAAACGATCACATTGATTTAGGTTATCGGCGCGGCAGGAAGAAAAACTAGGCAACAGTTTTAAAGAATCATCACGTTAATCCTTAATGATATATTTGGTTTTGGAGATGTATATATGTGTATATATAGAATTAATAAATATACCTCTAGGGTTATATTTTTGTCCCAGTGAAGGAAATATTCTCCTGAACAGAAACCTGCAGGACTGTCGCTCAGCAGCAGGGTGAATAATTCAAATTTACTCCCAAGTCTTACCCTTTTTTTCCCCCCCTTCCCAGTTTTTTGCTGCTCCAAGTGTTTCTGTGCCCCAACCCTCTGCCGGCTACGCGACAGCTCATTCTCCCACACCAGCACCTTTCAAAACGGGCAGATGAACTGGTGTAGAGGGCTAAATACATGAAAATATGGTATTTTGCCACCACTTTCAGCAGAGGATGGGAGGGAGACAGGCTGCAAAGGCAGAAGGCGGAACCACTTGCACAAAGTGGCCGAGGGGACCCGTAAGGGAAATGTAGATACGGGGCCGGGCTGTTTCTCCGCGGCACCTTTAAAGCGTGGATACCACAAGGAAGAGAATCAAAAATACCAAACTAAAAATACATCAGAGTGGTTTTGGAGAGATAAGTTCCTGCTGGATGTGTCAGCTGTGTAGGCAAAGCACTTAAATAAAAAAACCCCCAAAAACACAAAACAAAACAACAACAAAAAAAACCCGCTTTCAGCAGAAAGTGACACAGTGTTACTGGGAATTTAAAAAAAAAAAATTAAAAAAGCCTTGTTTTGATAGTAACAGCAGGATAGAAAATGTGACCTAATAGATCTGCAGGACAGCATCGTCTCCTGAATTTGCCCCAGGATGACACCGGAGAAGTGTTAATGAGCCCCAGAGCTGTTCCGGGGCTGTTTGTACTTCACATTTGGGTCCCCCAAAAATGTTTCCTGCAGCCCCGTGAGACGCGTGGGCTGCAACTGGAGAACGGGAACCACTTTGCGATGGCAGTGCCAGAACACTTGCCAGCCAAGAAAAAAAGAAACAAAACCCCCGAAAAAGTAACGCCCTCACAGCCTGTTCTCTGTCTGTGATGGAAAAGAAATGGGTTTTTTTTCTCCCCATCAGCAGGAGCAGCAGCGAGCTCCCTCCCCAAACACAAGCCACAGCGTGAGAGACACTCAGAAAAATAAAACGCTCGGGATCTGAATACCATCTTCGAAGTTATCGAAAGCCACTTTCTTCATGATTTCTCGTGCCATTGGGGTTGGCGGGGTGTATCCGATGACAAAATTCACCAGGATGGAGGTGTCCAGAGTGCCCAGGTTGGTGTTGGCGACCTCATCGTATTTCCTGTGCGGGTGCATCATGCTCATCAGAATTAGCCAAAACAAGAAAAAAAGTGGGAAAAGGATCTCCTGTGCAAAGAGAGAGAGAGAAACACAAAAACTTCACAGAGCAGCTGTGGAAACAAAAATTTCCAAACGTTTATCTTAGTTATGCCAAGCTTAAAAGCAGGGACCACGAGTTTCATTATTTGACTGTAAACTTCCCGAAAGGTTTTCAAAGCAACAGTAGTTTTAATGCCAAATCTTTCTCTGGCACTGAGGCAGGATTTTAATTGCACGCATTGGTGACCTAAGAAGCCACTTTAAGGTACAAAGGGATAATTCTACATGCTTTAAATATCGGCAAACTTAGGCTATTTGGAATGCAGCAAAACACACACCATGAGCCATTAAACAAGCCTAGCTAAGCGCTGCACTGCCTCCTCTCCACCTCAAAATTCATCTTAAAGTATTATACACATCAGCTATCTGCAGGGATAAACTGTCAGAAAAGAGAAAAATAGATAAAATTAAAGATAAAATAGAGGTCTAATCCTGCTATGCGGCTCAGTTACGGGTGCAAATGTTTTTAAAAAGTGCACTAAGATTGCAATATTAATTCAAGGATATTTTCTGGGTAAAGCCTTTCACGCCGGGATACATTTTCAACCGAAGGGTCACAAAACCCCTTAGGAAAAAGCCTATTACAATTCAAAATTCAGAGCAGATGTTGGACCTTCAGAAACATTATAATAAAACTGACCATTGTCGCCGACTCAGGATCCACTTAAATGCAGAATAACTGCAGCCAGGAAGGCAGCAGTAAACAAGCACTTCGCTTACCTGAACGCTGCTTTTTTTAGTCCTACACTTAATAAGGCAGTTCTTGAATAAAAGAGCTCTGGTTTGTCTCCATACTCCGGCTTCTCTTGGAGTTGCTGGTGCCATTTTTCAAGACTAGTTTGTTCAAGGAAAAAAAAAAAAAAAGAAAAAAACCAGAAAAAGCAAACAAACAAAAAGAAATCCGTATGAAATGAAAAAATAATTTAAAAAGCAAAAGCCAGGCAGTTACGGCATTCAGTATCTCCTATTTTTATATTTTCATATAGATTTTTCATTTTCAATTTTGCACATTTTTAATGCCTCCCAGTACACATGCTACCTGACCGTTACATGAAGAAACTGGCAGGACTCATTTCCAACGGGAGCTGGGGACGCCAGCTGGGAAAGGCCTCGAGATGCCACCCGAGCAATCCGCCACCCAAAGGCGGGATCGGCTCCACGCGAGCTCACGAGGCTCGGGCTGACCTGGGCTTATTTTCTTGTTGCTACGGATAAATTACAAAGCGAAGTGCTTATCTCCGAGCAGAATTCCCGTGCCCGTGACAGGAGCTCAGGGCAGGCAGCCAGCCCCACGCATCCCAAACCAACAGCCATCTTGCCCCAGGCAAACCATCCAATTCACCGTGAGTAACCCCTTTCCCCGCTCTGGAGTGGGTCCAGTACTACTTATTTCCCCAAGTTACCTTTTCATTGGGCCAGCCTGCGCACCGCAATGCTGCCAGACATAAGCTTGGGGGGGAAAACGAATAAGAAAAAAATTTGAAAAATTGAAAATGCTCTTGCAGGAGGCAGCATCCTGTTCCACGGGGACGTACCTGGTGAGGGACGGCGGATCGGGGATCCACCAGGGTTTTATCCCCGGTTTTGCTGTCCAAAGGTGGGAGTCACTGGTGGATCTCCATCACTCTCCCCTTCCTCACCTGCGAAGTTGAAGCACAACCGTAAGCTGCTCGGCGGGGGGAGGCAGCGCGAGCCCCGTGTTCCTCTGCTCCCCCTCCAGCTCCCCGACCGCTCCGGCCACCTCCAGCGATGCCCACGCACCACGGGTGCACAACGGAGTCACCTCTCAACCTTCCAGCCAAAACACAGCGTGGAATTTGAGAATTTATCCACCTGCCAGGTTTTACAGCTCCCAAAAGCTATTGAAAATGCGGAGTGGTGTTTTCGGTGGCAGCGTATTCAGAGGAGCTCTGTGGCAGGACCTGGCTTCTCCCTTATCTCTTAGACGGCACATGGCTCCGGCTTCCTTCCCCAGCTGCATTTTAATATGGAAATCTATTTTTGGAGTACAGACATCATTTAACTAAAGATACAGATGAGGCTGCTCAGATGTCAGCACCGCCGCTGCGTGCTGAGCTTGGAGAACTTCAAATGCCCAAAGTGCTTCTGGAGAGCCAGCTTGACCAGCGCCCGCCTTTCTCGGGGTGTAGGAGGGACGGGGGGACGGAAAAGGCACCCGCAAGCGGCCGATCCCGCTGCTCCCCCAGGAGTAGGGACCCCCAGCGGGGACAGGCAGCACAGGGGGGGTCACAGCTGCACATCCCAGCAAGCAAAGCCTCGAGAAGAGATGCCACCCACAGCCTGGAGGGCTTCCCACACAAGCCCTGAAGCTACTCCAAAAATAAAACAAAGTTATTTCCTTCCCCCACCTCTCCCCCCTTCGATTAAAAAAAAAAAAAATTACAAAAACAAAACCGCAAAATGCTTCATAACTAATTCTTGCAGGAAAAACAAGAACAGCTTCAAAATGACAGCAGAGTGTTTTTCAAAATAATCACGAGCAGCAGCTGCTGGTTACAGGTCGCAAAAAATGCCATGCTTCTGCCCTCCGCTCGCAGCACCGGGACTTCCACTGTTTGCTTTTGGGAGCAGGTTTCAAGAGCACTTCCAAGAGGAGAGGCTCCCCCGAGGTCCCTGCGGAATGCTGCGCCACCGCGCTAAAGCGGCAGCCCCTTCCCTCAGTCACGCTCTTCTCTTTAATTGAAATCCAGAAAACTGGCGAAGCTGATTTAATCAGACTCAATCACTAATGCCAGTTACTGTGTCTTTAATTATTTTGTATTCAGTTATTAAAAAAAAACCCAAAAAAAACCCCAAACCCCAGTCATGCTTCCACATCTTCGCTGGAACACTTCCATGCTTTGATTTACATCACCTCGGTTGGAGGAAGGGTCATTTCAAGAATGTTAATTAATTCCTTGCTATCACACCTGCCACCTCCACCTAAGCTGATGAAGCTACACAACACCCAATTAACAACAGTCTAGAAGTATCACTTGAATGGTGAAAAATCATATCTGGGCAACAAAACCCAAACCCTCCCAGAAACTCCAGATGAGGAAAACGAACACCCAGGCTAAACAGAAGAATCAGCTGCCGAGTCATTTACTTGAATAACACTGCATAAAATAAAAATAATAAAAACCTGCAAAAGTCCCCCCTGATTTAGCCGCTTCCTTATGATCCTGCGCTGACAGAAGTGGCTGAAACGCAGCTACTCGTGGGCATCTTGGTCAAAGCCATCTCAAGGAAATTACTGTTTCTGTATTGAGTTCCCATGGGGAGATGCTAGTGCTTCTCGTGGGGGGGGGGGGAAACACCGGGCAGGTGGTACCTCGGAAGACGTTTGTCCCTCGCTGCCCCAACCAGTGACCTGGCAACGGGCTTTAAGGGTCCGTTGATGTGATTTAGCGCTGCCCATCGCATCTCCCTCGGTTTTGAAGCTAAAAAAACCCCAAATAATAAAAAACCCCAAACCAAACACCCCCCACCCCCCCCCCCAAAAAAAAAAAAAAAAAAAAAAAAACACAAC
>VZSF01003419.1:132359-145849 GCA_013398295.1 Chionis minor
CCACATCCTGGGGACACATCCCCATTCCCGGGGACCCCTCATCTCTGTGATCCCCCGCCACCCCCGCGGACCCCTCCCCATTCCAGGGGGCCCGTCCATCTTGGGGACCCCCTTCCCCACACCTGGGGACACCCCCCTCCAGCCTCCCAGCACGGCCTGGCCGGGGAGCAGAGGAAAAACGGTTGGAATTGGGAGCTGCCTGGATACCCCCAGCGCTGCTGGCTCCTGCCAGCACCCAGACGGTCGCCAGTGTTTTATTGCATTACCCAAAATACAATTAAAGCGCTGAAAATGCTGCCTTGAATACAAACGCTGAATTCCCATCATTTACGTGGGCCGGGTCCCCACCTCGGTGGCTCAGGGGTGCCTGACTTTTCCCACCCAGTTATTCCCCGTCCAGGCAGTGTTCCCGTCACCCTCCGGACAGGCCCTTTGCCTTGTTCCATCACCGGCTGCCGAGCGGGATGTGATCAAAACCACTTAATTATCCCGTTCCCGTCTCCTGTCTCGCAGCAAGGAGAGCATCTGCCGTTCCGTCAGTGGCCAGCCCGGCCTCAGCCGCGCCAGGCGGCGAGCGCGATCCGACGTGCTCGTTTTCCTAAATGCCTCCTGCCAGTTGCTGGGAAGGAGCTGAGCTGGAAACGACACCCCGAGGTGTCGCTGAGCGCCTGGAGTCCCGCAGCGGAGACGCCGCGCGCGTGATCCAGAAGAAAGCGCGCGGCTCCTTGCGCTCCACCGAGGGCTGGCTGCTGGGATTCCCACAGGGAACCACGGCGGTTTGATGGAGCAGGATTTGACGTTCCCCATCTGAGCTGGTTTTGCGCATCCCAGGAGCTGCGCCGGCGCCGAAGCGCGGCTCTCTAACGGCGGCACGGACTCAACGCTTTGACCTGGAAAACCGAGATCGGGAGACTGTGTCAGCACCCAGAATAAAAGGAAAAATAAAAATAAAAGGAAAGCACCACAGCAGGTGGGAAGCACAGTTCGGAGGAGCCCCGCCGGATGGGGGGTCCCCGACAGCCACGCAGAAGCCTTTGGATTCAGACCCTCACCTGCAGCGACGATGGGAAATATCCCGCATCCAAGCCCCAGCCCTGGTCCCGGGGCACAGTTTGTTGCAGCCCCAAAGCGGCAGAAACCCCGTGGGCCAGCACAGCAACGTTCTGGGCAGGAGGATTTGGGAGAAGGTCTTTGGGAAGAGGCTGTTTCCCCCAGGTGCAGCCCAGCAGCGGCGGGGCCAGGCTTCTTCAGACACCTCACACACAGAAAATGATCAAATTCCAGCTGATCTTTATGCTGGCACTTCCTTTAGGGAAATAAAAAAATATATTTCAAAAAAAAAAAAAAGCAAGCCATCAGAAAGGCTTGCTTTAACTGGCAACTTTCTTCATTAGTTTCCACCTCAACAAAGATAAAAGTACTCTAATTAAATAACACCCTTTAGTTTTGCCTACTGAGTAAAGACAATGGCGTAACTTGAGCTTCAATAAAAAGCCCCAAAAACCTTCTTATCTTCATCCATCTAACGTTAAACAGAATAGAAGCCCGTCTGGGGCTGAATTCGTCTGGCCGCTTTGATGTTTGTTGTGGTCCCTGTTTATACCTGAAAAGTCTGAACGGCTCATATTCACGTTCCACCTGCAAAGTTCTGAACTCCTTGGGAGCTGAGGGTATTTTAGCCCCAAAACTCCTCCTCCATGGGTTCACATCTCCAGGGAACTGCTTCTTGCAAGCAGCGGGCACCAGAAACCTCCCCAACTTAGGTTCCTGAGCAAAGAACTTGGAAGACAAAGAAAGCAATTTAATCCCTTTAATTGGAATAAAGATCTAAGCGACTACGCCCAGGTAGCGGCATCAAATGCAACCAAGCTGCCTGCACGGTTCTGCAAAGGCTTGGCAGGTACAGACAATCCAAATTTTCTTTATGGAAACTGGTTTCTACTCCTAACGGGGAGGCTTCAACCTCTGCAGCGGGGGTCTCTCCATCCACACCAAAGTTTTTTTAGAAGTTTGGGATGTTTCTTCCCGCTGCTGGGGAGGTCACTGTAAACACACCGTAGGTGAAAGAGCCGTTGCCTAAACTAAATGATGTGAGTTTGATTGCAAAAGGTAAAATAACAAAGCATTCGGGAAAAGTAAGTCTGAGTTAAAACCCTCTTAAAACCGGGGGGAATTAATGAGGGGGTGCTTGGGGGTCCGTGGGGTGATCCCAGTCCAACAAACCCCAGGCGGCTGCTGGTGTGAGGGGCTGGGGACCCTAGCAGGTCCTAGCAGGTGGCAGGGGTTGTCCCTCAGCTGAAGGGCAGCCCCACCACTGCGTCTGCACGCCAGCGGCTTGTCCCTCTTCAGTCCCCGAGTCCCCAGCACCTCCAGTTGCCAGAGATGACACCAGTGCCAGGGTCATCCCGGCTCCTCAGCTCCCCCTTCGGACCCTGATCCTGCTCCCCGTGTGCGGCTAAGCAGAGCTGGAGTTTGGAGCACAAAATATAGAATTCAAAATTTTAACAAAAACTTGAACATTTGAACTCTGCATTTTGCTGCTGCTGCTGCTGCTAGCAAGTCTCCGGTGTGTTTTCTGCACCCAAATGACTGACAGCTCATCCCGAGGGAGTGGGAATTTTTTCCAGTTCTCATCGCTTTGGGCTGACGGACTCAGGAGCTCTGAAGCCACAGCGGCACATGCAGAACGGCACTTCTTCCCTGCCAGACCGCGGACGGTCACCGCTTCCACTTTCTTTTTGAAGGATCTCCTGACCAAAGCCTTTCTTTGAACAAGGAAGAAGTGCGCAGGCGCTCACCTAAGGAATCCGGTGAACAGGATATTATGGAAACGGCCGCTCGCTGCACTGCAGCAGTAATGCACTAACCCATCATGTTTCGGAAAGGAAATGGGATGAACTGGGTTTTCTTTCTTTAAGTAGGTGGTGACTCAGCCTTTAATGTAAAAAGAAAAAAAAAAAGGCATTAAAATCGCAAAGGACCGTTTCCAACGTCTTTGATAGCATCCTTGCTCATCCTGGCAGTGAACGGACCACGGAAAACCTGCTGCACCTGGATGGGGCACAGAGAGGAGGGAGACGCCTTCAGCAGAACCAGTTCTGTTCCTTACAAAAACGGGAGGTTCTGCCCGTCCTTCCTTGTGCCAGGTTGATGGGGGAGAACGGGTTCGGTATCGAGACAACAAGTAAACGGCCAGAGCTGGAATGTTGAATTTCAGCCTTGAATTTCAGGGCCCTTCTGTCCCCTACCGTTTTTACACTGCAGCAGGAAAGAGCCCTCCAGCTCCGATTGCTCTTCACCTCCGGCAGGGAGTTTGCAAGAAGCCCGGGAATGCTGAAATGGTTTTGCCCGGCGACGCAGAAGCCGCAGGTAAGGAAAGCAGCTGCTCCCTCACTGCTGCTCCTTTTACCAAAGCTTTGCAGCATCCTTGCAGGACTGGAGGCCTGCCACATAAACTGCTCGGATTCAAATGCAGATAAAACCAAATTATCTCCTATTTTCCTTTGGATTTACCATCTGCTTATTAACTGAGTCAAGTCCCATTCCTGGCCCGTTTCTCGTTAGCGTTTAGATCCATTTTTCTCAGGCAAAGAGCTGGCTGGGGCACCGGCTGCGCCTCGTCTCTGCCTCCTGACCTCGGGGACGTCACTGCCGCAGCGGGGACCCAGTGGCCACAGCCGAAGGGATACGTACTCTGGGAGTCCTTGGCACACTCCTTCTGCATCTAAGAGCATCTTTGCTTTCCTGAAAGCAGAAATAAAAAATAAAAAAAAAGAAACAGCATTTATCCTGTAAATCATAGATGTTCTTGGCACGCAGCCAGAGGGCAGAGACGTTCTCACCCGACACGAGGCTCCTCCTGCACCCAAGCCCGTGGCTTTGTCCTCCGAGGTCACCAATCTCTCCAAGCCAAGCACCAGCGCCAGGTTTTCCACCTCCTGCCTGCAGCCTGCCCTCTGGCTGCCGAGCGCCCGCAGGGAAGAACCGCTCTTTTCTTTCTCCAAGGGATCATTACTGGAGGCTGTGCCGGGCAGAACGAAGCTACAGGCAAAAACCCCATTTCCTCATCGTGTCCCGCTTCTGTTTGGAGAGAGCATTTCCCGAGCGCCCGCGGCTTCAGCAGAGCACAGGCGGGGAGAGCAAAACCACAGTAATGTGCTCGTGCCTTTTTTCATCGCGGCGAGTTTTGCCCAGCTGCGAGGCAGCGTGCGGCACGGTCCATTGTCAGGAGCATCGGGGTGGCCGGCATCGCACGGACCAAGCAAGAACCATCCCTGCTTCCCAGCTCACTTCACCCGCTGCGGCTTCATCCGTCTCAAAACAACATAAAGCTTTTAAAAAAACAGGTTGTCTGGAATTTTTGAGGTTTGATTAATCAGACAAGTTGCCACTGACAGTTATACTCATTCTCAGGAATCGGGTAGCTTTGTCTGCAAGCAATCATTCCGCCCTCTGCAGCAGAGGCAATGGCTTATAAGAAGACAGAACAAGCTTTAAAGAGGAGATATACTCTGCATTTACTGGAAATGATATGTTCGCATCAATAAACCCGTATAGAGATGACGTATTTGCATCATCTAACACTAGAGCCCAGATTCTCTACCAGGGAAGCCCTTCGACAGTAATTTCAGAGCACCTAATTTCTGCCTGTCTCCTTCTGTGAGCTACAAAGAGACTAAAATAAACTGTGCAAAACCCAACTTCCCTCAGCATTAACTGCTCAAAGCCTGCAGCTGCGCCCAGCAGAGACGGGCACTCTGCCTCTGCCAAAGCCGCCGGCTCTTCGCCACCTAAAACTTCCCCATGGGCATGATTACCCAGCACAGACCAACACCACCGGCAATTTATACCCGTGTAGGAAGAAAAGGGGTTAAAATAGCTGTTGGGAATGGCAGCATTTTGCACCTTGGGAAATGGTTACGCAGAATGCAAGTCCTTTAGGAGTCAGATTTGCTTATGGCACGCAAGACACGAATTGTACCCTGTGCCCTTATGCACTTCCTATAGCAACATGCAAACTGCCTCAAAATCGGATTTCATGGAAGAAATTTCAATCTTGGCCTAAGACCTGGCGCACAGAGTTTCAGCCCAGAATAGATTCTACGGGAAGTTAGAAGCCTCCAAAAACCCAAAGGTTTCTAACTGAAGCATCAAGAGGCACTTCCCAACGGCAGTGCCAAGGGTACGAGGCTAATACATACATTGAACGCAATGTGTATAGAATACTGTAATTACAGCCACGTCAGTACAAACATATAGTCATTCTGGCCACGAGTGGTACCTAATCTTCACAGAAAAAAAGAACCAAAATGCCTATTTTAAATCAGCAGAGCTGGGAGGGGGCAAGTGTGCCCCATCGCTGACGGGGACGTGGCAGACAGCAGGTATTTTTCACCAGCACCACCACTGTGCCCAGCAGCATCCCCCCAACACGTGCCCACCCCCAGCTGCGTTCCCTTCCCAGTGAATTTTGCTGTTCGGGTTATGAAATATAATTTCCCATTTTAAAAAAGCGCCGCAGTGGCTGCCTTTGTATTACAGCACACTCTAGATATACATGTCATTTAAAGAAAATTATGCTTCCTGCTGCCGGCCCATTAAAAATATCCCTTCAGACAGAGGCTGCTACCTGTCCTTATTTAGCACTGCTTTTCTCAGAATCTCACTTTTGGAGCTGCTCAACCTCATTCAACCATGTCTGAGGACACTTTTGCAGTGGATTCCTCCTCCTCCATCCTCTCCCTGGCTGCCGGTAAGGCGTCAAGCTTCTTGCCCTGAATATTTGGGCTCCTCCTTGCCTTGCTTCCTCCATAGCAGAAGTTTCCAGGTGGCATCCTACCCTATCCCAGGTGGGTCAGGACGCCGTGTGACATTGCATCCGTACCCAAAAAGTCCTCCGAGGCATCCCCACCCGAGGCAGTTCTTGGCCCACAGAGCCCCCGCGCCGAGGGAAGCCCCCACGAAGCAGCGCAAGGCTCACGGCCGCCTTCGCCTCCGTGCCCAAGCCCCCCCCCTCGACACCGATGTTTACCCTGAGCTATCCAAATTTGTATTATGTTAAACAGGAGGGCAAAAGACTACCACAGGCTTTTGACAAACTCTTCAGATGTATTCACAAAGAAAACCGGCTCCAGTAATTAACTCCAGATCCTATTACGCTGGGAGCTACATGAATATAATAAAGGTTTAATAAACCACCTCGACAAAAGCGCTCGCGCGGTGGTGGTTGTACACACCTAGCGATAGAGACCATCCCTACCCCGGAGAGCTTGGAGGCAGCTCCAGTCTGGCAGCGAGGAGCCTGCCCGCAGCAGCCCTTGGACCCCCCCGCGATGCTCAGCCCCGTCTGGGATCCGGGATCCCGGCCCCCACAGAAAGCCAGGGTGCAGGAGCACCCACGGACATGGGTCTGCATCCGGGGGGGATCCAGAGTGACAAAACGTTTACGGTTGAACCCTTAATCGTGTTGTCGAATGAGCCTGCAACTCAAATAAAAAAATTGGTGGAATGAAGGAGTCGGGGAAAAGCAGCGAGAAACAAAGTCCAAAGTACAGGGCAGTGCCACAAGGTGAAAAAAACCCACCCTAAAATGCCTACGTAAGGCAGGGAGTGAGGGACGCGGGGCAGGTGACGCTCAGGGACTGCCACCCGCCGGGCCAAAGGTTGCACCTGCATCTACACCCAGCCACTGTCACCCGGCGGTGCCGCGGCGCTGGTGGCCCCAGGTCCTGCGTCCTCGGGGTCCCGTCCCCAGCCCCCCTGGGCGGGAGGGACAGTCTCTCCCTGAACAGAGTCTCGCTGGCGGGCGCTTATTTAACGCAGCTTGAAGGCGCCCTGATTTTAGAGGAACCTTGAAGGGGTCATTCGATGACCTTAAAGGTCTTTTCCAACCTAAATGACTCTGTGGTTTAAAACGCTCCCTCAGCTGCCGGTGCCGCCTCACTCAGCCTTATGGACGGGCTCAGGTGCTGGCGGATGGGCAGGATTTAGAGGAGTCTGAACTCACTGTGTTGCTCCTGCCCTTGGGATGAAGCCAACCCCGTGCCGCTGGGCACCCAAAGGATGCCCGGTGAGCGACCTGCAAACCTTGCCACCACGGAGACTAAAGGTGATGGATGTGACCCCAAAAGAGGTTTAACCACGCAGCTGCCCCCAGCACGGCCTCGGGATGTACACGGCGGGGGGGAAGGACCCCAAGCCAGCACTGCAAACCCAACAAAGCACGAATGCTCCGGGACTGAGGGCTGAAGACTGAAGGACTGAAGACTGAACCAAGTGCTCACAAGATGCCTGAAGGATGCATTTTGGCCGATGACTTCACCGGTGTAAGCAGAGAACCTATCACGTAGGTATATATGTGCGTGGAGTACAGCGAGGAGGGAATTCCAGCAGCGAAAAAGCGGGTGGTATTTGTAGGATCACAGCCCGCCCCAGCAGCCCCAAGGCTCGGCTCTGCCTCCACCGTGCCAACCCCAACGCCTGACAGAGGAGCGGCACCTCTGCCAGGGGCTGTCTGCATGCAGGGCACTTCTCGAGCACGGACATCTCTGTACAGCAACGCCACGAAAAAGTGACCATGTGAAACGCACCTGGTAAAATTTCAGGCTTTTTTTTTTTTACAAAAGGCACAAAGCACCGAGCGCGTGCCGGCCGTTCCCTGCTGGCAGCAAGTCTCCGAAGGTGGGACATGCAATGTGAGACGTGCCATATGAAAACACCTTTTCCCCACAGCCCCCAAGTAAATGATTGGTGGTAGTACAAGGCTGCTTTGATTCATCTGTGCACTAACCTCACATTAAAAAAAAAATAAAAGTAATCCTGTGTGGCTCTTACATGCCCTGACTCTCCACCTCCATCTCTGTCTCCCGTCTTTAGGTTAATAGTCACTGGCATCGCCCTCCTGGAAGAGTGTGCTCAACCCATTATTATTACTATTATCTAGCTGGATTTAGGGCTCTAAGACTTTATTATTACTTAGGTTACTAAGTTGAAAGCAGTTTTTATTTATTGGCTTCTGCCACTTTTATGAGCTGCATGTCCTTCTTGCGTTGTTTTACCCTCCCCGAATTCCCCAGCTATCTGGCTAAAGCCCCAAAGAGAGACTTCACCAGCGATCCCACCCTGCGCACACCAGGGCAGCCCAGTTTGTTTAACTTCTGCCAACGGCAACGTCCTCCTGGGCTTTTCATCCACCTACTCAAGCTGTGAGGTGGAGAGATGTGCTACGGACTAACGGCTGCAAGAGAAAACCCTTGAGGAGACGGAGACGGAGGAAATTCAGACAAAAGGTAAGACGTGGCTGAGCTCTCGGGAACTGCGTTTGGCTTTAAATGCTGGCAGCCTGCAATTCCCTTTAAACCGAGGAACAAAGGAACGCAGGATATTGCCCGGCACCATTCAGGCTGGTGAAGAGCAGATGGTCTCTGCTCCCATAAGCAGCTCGTGCTCAGGATGGCTCATTGTTTCCCACCTCCTCTCTCCTGGAGCCGTATTCTCCTCCTCAGCATCTGCACCCACTGTTTGCTTTGGCTTTTCTTCAAGCTCCTTCCCCAGACCTCCCCTCGGGGGCATCCCTTTTCCCAGCTGGTCCCTCTTGCCTTGGAGAACTTCCTACAGTTTCTTCATCTTCTGTAGCAGACAGCCCTGCCTCTTGTGCCAGCCCCGGAGCAGGCAAAGCCTTCAGCATGCTTATTCCCACTATTTTTCATTTTCAGCCCGGCAGTGTGAGACCACCGTGCCCTGGGAGCATTAGGAAATCCAGCCTAGAGGATTCTATGAATTAGCCAGTATTCGCTTGCCCGCACGCAATCTCCTCTGCTTCCCTGTGGGGGCTGACCACTACCTCAGCTAAAAAAGGATGGGAAATTTCCTGGGACACTGTCTGAAGGATAGGATCGCCCTCAAAAATATCATTGTCTTGCCTGTTGTCTCTAAAAACCACTGTTATCCTCCCTCATAGGACAGACCAAGCCAAACCCTCGCTACACTTGCCCCACAATATCCTTCCTTCTCCACAGCTCCTGTTCCCATAAAGGGAGGCGATGGCTGGAAGCAGCATAATCCAACAAAAATGCAAACTGGAACCAAAAGAAACCGAAATAGCCACCTGGTGCTTCTGCAGAGGTCCTGCTGGAGCCCATCCCACCTCCTGCCCCATGGAAGTTGGCTCACCGAGCTCCTCTGCTCCGCTCGATTTCTTCATTTGCCAAGCGTATTGTTTTTGGAAGATCCCACTTCCCAGGCACAGTGACTTCTGTCCGTTCCTGCGCCGGGTTGTCATCCAAAATACACAACAGCTTCAGAGCAATAGCTACGGCACCTTCCCACTGCACGACGCACTGGGAAAACCGTGATTTGAGCCCAAAAGCCTGGTCTCAGTGTTCAAGGATGTGCAAGGACGTACCGGAGGTGTTTCGCACACCAGTTTTGCTCCTGTTTCACACCACTTAAGCTTATAACCTTTATAAACCACACAGGACCAGCGTCTGAATTTTCTGAAGAATTCTTAGTGAAGGGATATGAAGCAGGGGAAAACATATCCCTCCCCACGGAGGTGCAAGACGTTGAAATGCATAAAGGAACTCTGAGAACGCTCACAGAAGAGCGAAGCAGGATGGCTTTGAGAAGCTGCACCCCTCCAGCTCGCTGTTGTTTGTGGACAGAGCGCTGGGATTAATTTTTGGCCTCTGGATTATCCACAAGCGATCATTCGCGCAAACACTGAAACCGAAGCCTCTAATTGTATTTTTACTGGACAAATCCACCACATGACACGGCTCGCCTTCCAAGCGCCCCCGATCAAAGCGAACGCTGGAAACGCAGCCGTGTCTGAAACAAATACATATTTCAGCGCAAATCTCTTGTTTACAAATGCGGGGAGGAGATTTTTCAGTAGTGCCCTGAAACCACAGCGTGTTTGTCCAGCTTCTCTGCAGCAAGTTCGCTCCTCAGTAATGAAGGAACAAGCTGGAAGGGGGAATAAACAGACAACATGTATAAAATTCAGAGGATTAGATACAGAGAGTAAATCCTAGAGAAAGAGTCATGGCCAGACCCAGGTGTAGAAATCGGATCTCTCGGTTCAGCCCCACGGATTCCCCCTGGCAGCACCCCCTTCCCCCCAGCTGCTCCCTCCCATTTGCAACGCTGCTGCATTTCCCGGCCACTCCTTACTTGGTCACTTGGTTCCTAAAAAGCCCTCGCACAGGGATGCAAGCGGCACGGCACTACTCGTTGGCACAGGATGATGAAATTAATAATCCTCGAGAATTTACTTACACACCCTGGGAGACATGGGCCCCCGGAAGGTTCCCCTGTGCATCGCAGCCCTTAGGGGGTTGAAGCCCCGTTGCAGAAGAGGTTCTTCTGTTCTGCTTCAGCATCTGCTCTCAAGAACCAATGGCTGCCCCACAAATCAAGAATGTTTGACTGTAAACAAGCCCAGCAACTCGAGTTGTGTTAAAACAAATTACTTAGCAAGCCCTCAGAGAGACAAGTGGCCTTTTCTGCAGCGTGGAAGCGCTGCCGACCGCAGGAGGAGCCAGTTTGAAGAGCAGCGATGGGACTTGAGCCTGTTACCGGCTGGGAGGAGGGTGATTCCCACCTGGGGCAAAGGAAATCCGGTCACCTTGGCTGCAGAACTTAGACTTTAAAAGGAAAAAGATCTGCCAAGAGAAAACTAAGTGCTTAGAGACATGGTTTAGTGGCGGACCTGGTGGAGTAGGGTCAGTGGTTGGACTGGATGATCTTAAGGGTCTTTTCCAACCTAAATGATTCTGTGATTCTAAATGCCGAGCATGAAGGCTGGGCGCTGTGCCCGAGCAATCGTGAGCAATAAACACAATAATAAAGTCTTTTGGTGCCGCTTGACTCAAAGTTGATGGCGATGGTGACGCGCCGCCCGTGGAAGCCCACTCATTCTTACCCCGGCTCCCCCACCGCCATCCCCCCTCGGATCCGGGTCAGGGCATCCCGCAGGCACCGGGGGAGGCTGCAGCTCCCATTCCCCCTTTGCCCCCCGGGGACAGCCCCACCGCCCGCTCCCACGGCAGCCTGCCAGGACTCGCCCGCCGGCCTGAATTCCCCCCGCTCCGTCCCCACGCGCGCCAGCCGCCGCGCAGCAGACGGCACCTGGACAAGCCTCTGCACATCCCTCAACTCACTCAAACCAGGAGAAAATTTCCCCCGGCATCGGCAGGGCGCCGTACAAGGCGGCCCTAATGCCCAGGAAGGCAGCGCTGCGGCGGGATGCCGGATCCCTGCACGCCTTCAGGGAGGGGGGAACGGGGAAAGCATCAAAAAATAATTAAAACTGACTTTGTGCTGTTTGCGGGGTGCCGGCAGCGTGACACAGGTTTTGCTGGGCTGTCCCAGCTTGTGCGTGTGACAGGGACATCCTGGAGCACCCCATGGCACCTGGGACACGGCCAGCGCTCCAGGAAACCGCGGAGAACGAGGACTCCAGCCTCTATAGGGAAAAATGCCGGAAAACAACTGAGCTCTGGTTCTTGCCTGACGGATGTGGCTCCAACGGCCATCCAAGAACTTAATGCAAAACCCAAAGTTTCGCAGCTGCACACAAGTTACGCCGACAAAAATTCACTAGAAAGACTGACGCAATGAAAAGCCGCCGCCTCGCCGCGCGCCTTCATCGAGACGAGGCGCCCGCGCCGCTGCTAATTTCGCTTAGAGCTACTGAATTGTAACGCCGCCATTTGCAACATGTTAGTTAAGGGTTTGTCAGCATTTCCATCGTAAAGCTTTCATTTGGGGGATTTATGGCTCGGCTGTAAGGGTTTGCTCTAGCTGCAAGTTTGGCAGGAAGGACCACATTCAGCAGCGTTATTTCCCTCACCCCAAACAAGCGCAATTAGAAAGTTACACAAACGCATCCCTAATTGAGGGCTCCAGCCTCCTTCAGGCCGTGGCCCTTGCAGCTAAAAATGGCAAAACCCCGAGCAACGCCAGCCTGGTGCAAGCCCAGCCGAGCCGGGAAACAGCGCGGCACGAGGACACGGCGTCACCATCAGCCACAAAAACGCGTTTTCCAGCCCAAGGAAAAGGACACAAGGAGCAGCAGCGCAGGTCGCGATCCCGGCCACGCTCTCCGTGCAACCTTTTCACTGCATTTTACACCTTTGTCCTCGATATTTCGCTGGGGTGTGAACAAGCATCCCTGGCACTAATTTAAAATTGCATCATTCTTTGGGCTTATTTTTTTTATTATTCTTCCAGCGTTCCTATAATGAAACATATACTTAATATAAAGGCCTATTTTTTCCTTGGGGGCTTTTCCCAAAGTGGGGTCCCCCATCTCCCACAGCCCGGCGCACAGCTGCGTTTCCGACCCCGACAGCATCCCCGTCTCACGGGGACGTCACCGCACCAACTCCACCCCACTCTTCCCAGGGGAAAAGCTCCGTGAGCCCGCAGGGGCCGAGCAGACCACCTTGGAAAACACTCCGCTTCAGCTTGGGATGAACTCGTGTCATCTGCTCTGCCTACAAGGGCAAAAGGAAAAAAAAGAAAAAAAGATTAAGAAATTATTACCGTTACATAAGGTGGCTAAGGGCCGCGGTTAAGCCAGGGCACCGCCGCGCTACGCAGGATGTGGAACGCCCCCGGCATCGTATGGGCACAAAAGCAAGAGCTTGCGCTCCAATGGATCCTGAAAAATCTAAACCCAATGGGAACACAATGGAGCGCGTCCTTTCCCCTCTTCCCGCTGTATCTCCCTCGTTTTCACCGTGGCGCACTGTGACACGGCGATGGGCTCCCCCGCGGCTGGTGCGGGGCGGTGGGTGGCAGAGGGTCCGCATGCACCTGCAGGTCGCAGCACCAGCGCCTGGAGGGGGCCGCGGGGTGACCGCACGAAGACACCCGTGGGCAGCGCTGCCACGCTCCTGTGCTGCCCTGGACATGGCCACCCCACCATCTCTCTGTGGTCACCTCCAGCCGCAGCCCGAGACCCAGAGCCTTTCCCCGGTCCCCAGGGAGCCTCAGCACCCTGCCCTGGGTGGATGCCACCTTCCCTCCGCACCCAGGAACAGGAGGAGGACACCCAGCAGCCACCGCACCCCCTCCTGCACCACCCAGCTGCACAGTGTGCAGGCAGGGATGCAGGCAGGGGATGCATGCAGGAGGGGATGCAGGCAGGGATGGAGACAGGGGCGCAGGCGGGTGGGGGCACAGGCAGGAGTGCAGGAGGGGATGCAGGCAGGGATGCAGGCGGGTGGGGGCACAGGCAGGAGTGCAGGAGGGGATGCAGGCAGGGATGCAGGCGGGTGGGGGCACAGGCAGGAGTGCAGGAGGGGATGCAGGCAGGGATGCAGGCGGGTGGGGGCACAGGCAGGAGTGCAGGAGGGGATGCAGGCAGGGATGCAGGCGGGTGGGGGCACAGGCAGGAGTNTCAGGCGGGAGTGCAGAAGGGGATGCAGGCAGGAGTGCAGGGAGGGAGGCAGGCAGACAGGGATGCAGGCAGGGAGGGGATG